>PNEQ01130692.1:46981-73309 GCA_003012365.1 Medauroidea extradentata | reverse complement strand
TTTCGAAATTTTCGAAATTTTGGGAAATTTATGGTAATTTGACACTCAAGGTCAAGGTCAAGGTCAAGGTCAAGGTCACGGTCATCCAACATGGCGGCCGGGGCCGTGACGTCACAACATGGCGGGGGGCACCACACTCGGGCGGGCGCCACACACCGAATCCTTGTGCCAGAAGGAACCAAAACATACTACTGGCGCCCCGACGAGAAATTGAAACTGTTGTCACGTTTCGTCCAGGAGAGATACTCTTGAATTCAATTTTCCGCGCGCGTGCTCTGAAGGTAGATAAGCCAAGCATAATCCTTTCGCGCTTACTTTAGAATGTGAATAAACAATCACGCGTGAAATTTATTCTGTGATTGATTGATGTATTCGCCGTATTTCAGTTCGCCAGTAAGTAGGCCACATTTTGAAAGAACTTGAAAGTGCAACAATTAGTCCTTAAGATGGAGCATGACACGCCCAGTTGGAATTATTATTGTTCTATTGTTTGGTTGTTTAGGAACATATTTCAAATATGAAAGAATCGGTAATAATAGCCTACGTATATTGATGACGTTAAGTCATATATTATTTTTAAACAATGACTACATTCTCGCAATTTTAGGTTCATCGGGTAGTGTGTATGTAAAACTTTGGCATTTGCACTATGCTAAAGCGCTGAAATAATAAGTATATTTTTGGTTTAGTTGTGATAATATTATGTTTTATAAATGGAAACTTGTACACGTGACACGAGACCCCATCTTAAGGGGCCTTCCTACCTGCGCTTCAGATGTGTTATAGCGAGTTACAACTATTTGCATACGAAACTATTTAACGCGCATTATATTTGTATATCTACGAAAAGAACACATACTTCAAGCTACATCGTTAGAGTTTTAAAAATTCGTCACGTTTGTTAGATACATCGTCTTCGGGCCCCTCAAAATGGCCAAAAGTGGCTTTTCCAGACTACGGTATCTGGAAAAATAACAACCGAATTCGAAAAACACAACTATAGAAACAAGCGTTAGACTTTTAACTATGCTGCTGACAAGTAAAATAATGTGGTCACCGCTTTATGTCCATAGGAAAAAAGGATAATAGTAAACCACTACACACCAGCTGAGTGGCTTGCGCGGAGAGGCGATAATGCTTTATATAGATCGATCAACGGCAATCTTACCGCTTCTGCCTCACACACACAAACACAGCCTATCTAGGGAGGCCCCTTAAACTCGTAGTTATGATTGTTACAATATATTAGACCGTGCTTGATTTTACGCTTTTGGTTGACTGTATATAGGCTAACGATAACAAAGCTTTGCTAAATAACAGTGCAAATTTTATTTGTACACTACGGTGCTGAACTTCCACGCATTGAGCAGATCGGTAGCTTTCTTCTCGCCGTTTCCCGAAGTCCAGGGTGATGAGATGAGGTGGTGTGCTTGCTACAACTGACTAAAACGACATTCGTAATTTGTAGATTATTCGCAGTTATTTTTGCGAGCTTGCCACTGGAAGAAATAAAAGTATTAAATCATACTTCAACGCTGAATTCCACTACACTCTAATTAAAATATTGAGGTGTCTTCTTAGATAGGCTGAGTTGGTGTGTTTGAATCAGGTTAATTCTACTACAGGTTAGAAAGCTCTATGTCAAAAGTTTGTCACAGGGGAAATTTTGCCGCTTGAGTGCTGGTATCGGTAACTGTCTAATCACGGAACTTTCTGAATTTTAAATTACATGAAGTTGGTAATTTAAAACGCGAAATTGGCTTTTCTTCTCTTTAAAGTTAACTTAAATTACTTCTGTTATTTACAAGCCTATTTAAATTTAATTTTTACTGCAGTTTGGTATTTTTCTGGTGCTTTAGCGATAGCAGCGAAACTAGTGACATGAATTTTCCTTGTGCCAAACTCTTCCATAAGAAAATACATTTTCTTTCAAACCTGTAGTATAATTAACATTAGTTTGAGGTACAAAATCTAGGGAGAACTAAGGGTGCTGCTGACCGGAGTATGTAATACAGTATCAGTTACGCGCAAGCCGCTACTCAACTGGTGTACATCACTTTACTATTATTCCTAGTTTAAATAAGCGGTGAAAATATAAGTTGTTGAATGCATGTTTCTGTGTTTTTCGAATCCAATTTGTTTCTTCCCATTTAGTAGTCTTCGAATGTAAGTTTTTAGCAATTTTGAGGTGCCCGAAAATTATATGTTAATGTGCCGAATTTTTCATACTAAAAGCGACATAATTTGATGTGTTTGTTGTTTTCATAGATATTAAAATTGTATAAAGGTTAAGTACAAGTTGCGTTGGAACTTGATGCAACGCAAATTAAGCATAAAGTTATGGAGGACTCAAAAATACGTCACATATTCAAACCATACGTGGGTGGAGGGGGAGGGTGGTTGGCGCACTGGTTAGAAGACTTGTCTCTCTCACTAAGGCGACTTGGGCTTGATTCCCGATGGAGTCGACCCGAATTTTAAAAAGTCGAGCTTGGGGATTCTCACCTCTCCCCTTCCCTTCACCCTAGTTGATTTTGACGTAGCTCCATTCCACCTCACCAGCGCTTAAGACCTAGACATTACGCACTGGTCAAAATATTTCACGCACTCACTCAATATATATGTCATTTGTAGAGTTTGCAAGACATGCACCATGTCTGTTCGCATACCGCATTGTTTTATCTTTGTTTTTGTTTGATTGATAAAATGTTATATGTTATCATGGTGATCATGATGTAAGTTTAAAGTGTACCCGTAGAATTATTCAAAGTCAAAGTTATCTACCGAAAATAAAGAATAAACTTTCCTTTCTGAGGCCACAGTCACGTTTCACTTAGCAAAAAGTATCAAGTCAGCTGTTTAAACCCCAACTATAGACCGTTCACGATAAATTAAGCACTGCATAAAGTTTTTTTTTCATCCGTTTTGCAGCCATCTTTACTATTTTTGATATGAAAACTTCCATGTAACTAAAAACAAGTGTAAATGTTTCAACATTCCCAAAAGTTTACATCTGTTGGCCCAATAATACATATTTTTAATTCATTACAAGTTCTGCTGAGTGCTCAATTTATAGTAAACTGCCTGTACTAAACTCTAGGCATTATATTTAAGGGGAAACTTGTTTTAATAGTACTATTTCATTACGATATTTAAAATAAAACTTAGTCATCGAATCCACCTTCGCGGATAAGATTTTTCTGTCGGTTTCGGTCTGTCGTTCCGAGCTTCTCTTAATATTACGGCTGATTTTGTGAATCTGTAAGAGAGATCTGTCTTCCATTTTTGTCAGCGTTGACAGCTTATACATTAAGATCGCCTATGATTTTGTAGGTTCATGTTTGTTTCAAACTTAAATATTTGTATTAGTCATGGAAACTTAATATCAGAAGTTTTCTTCGATTGCACAGGGTCCATGTTTCGTTGCTATAAGAAACCTACTATACACTCTAAAACAATTTGTAAAGCTTACGAAGATTTTATTTGTACTTTTACAAATCCTTGTAAATGTACAGAACATTTTTTGTGAAATCATTAGCTTATAAAGTTACAAAGGTTAACTTTGTAATACTACAAAAGAATTCTTTATACCTATATATATCGACAGTTAACTGCACTGTAATTGTTTTTGTAAAATATGACAAAGCACTTCTTTGTAGTTGTACACACTTTTGTAAATGTTGAAATATTTTCCTTGTAAAATTATTAGTTTATAATGTTAAAAGGATTTGGTTTACAATAAAACTTGGAAAAAATGTGTAGTCTACTAAAATCATAGGTTGGCCGGAAATTACTTATGCAAAGATCACAATCTCTGGAAAACAGTTTTCTGGAATAAAGTGAATGTTTATATTAATTACTGAACTGTATATTGAATGTACACAAATAAATAAAGGCTAGGTAGTACAGAATTCATAGTGGTCTAGGGATAAGATGCGTAGAAGCTAAGCGTGGGGAGAGTGATTCGAAGCTTAGCACCTCCAATATTTGTTTTCTATTTTCAAAATAATTCCCTGTAAACGTCCTTTATTCCAATTTGATAAATAAGTTCAATGTTTTTTATGAAGTACAATGAGCATTTAAATCTATTTTTTCCTTGTTGAAATTACAACTAGGCCTACGATGCTATTCCTTGTAATTTTACAAACATATACTTTGTATTTTATTACAAGGACTGTCATTGTAGTTTTACAAGGAATTTCTTTGGGAACTGGGTTTACAAAGATTTTCTTTCCAATGGTACAAAAAAAAAGGTTTTAAAAAAATTTTTAACCGTGTATGTGGCCATAGTTCTTTAGAATTTAGTTTGATTTCTTTCTCAGCAGTGACGTTAAATTTTGAAGTTTCATAGAATTTAAAAGTTTAATATATATTTTGCCCACATGCCAACGAATTTTGTTTTTGAAACGTCGTCAAATAAAATAAAAGTCTAATTCGCTGAATAATATACTTCTTAAGGAGCGTCCCTACATAGCAGAGACCTGAGCATTGGCCGACCGTCGAACAATTTTGAGTTTGAGCAACAGCTGGGCGTATTCTCGTCTGATAAAGCACACAGAGGAACGGAAACCAAGGGGTCACGTTGACCGGAAGGGAGTATCTGTGAATGTAGAAGAGAAAAAGCGACAGAAAATATACGAAAACACGCTTTGCTTCTAGCCGTTTTTCTCACAGAAAAATAAGTTACCGTAAAACGGGGTGAATAGGCTCAAAATATTTAGAACAAAATTATCAGTGCAAAATCTGCTTTACAACTTTTTTCTGATAGGCAAATTAATACTGATTACAGGTAATTTTATTGGAACTACACTTTTAAAAAGAAAAGTTGGTAGCGAGGAATTTGTTTCAAATTTTGAACCTATTCACCTCACGCAATCCTATTCACTCCGTTTTACGGCACTTAAGTGTTTAATTACAGATATGTATTCACAAAGGACTGGGTTACTATAGTTAAATTATTTGTTTAAAATGAGAATATGTATTACAAATAAATTGTGCTATATTGCAATATTTCGCTGAAATCCCAATTTTTTTTATTAATCGTACTGTTATTATATAGTATCAAAACTTCGACTATGGACTCAGAGATACCGTTTTTGTCTTTGGTTGAAAGAAGTTATACTATCGTAGATATATTTTTCTTCAAGAAATTATAATAAACAAATCATTCTGAAATGGTGCTAATTTATTAACTAGGGACGCTCCTTAAATGGCCGGGTCAGAGGTGTTATTCCTCGCTACATACGTCACGTATTTGTATTTAAAAAAAGTATTAGGCCTATTATTTTTGGTCTGCTGGAAAACTTATTATCTCTGTGTGTTACAACGGTGAAATTATGTCCGCCCGTAAGTTACATACATAGGTAGTTGATGGTGGTGAACTTACTCTTCGACGTGGTCCTAGCTCCGACATCACTCATTGCCTGTGCACTACAGTCTTTGGTTAGAGACGCGCGAGTAAAGTTATAGCGTTCAAGCACAGACGTGCTTACGTCAACAAATCTTAGGGTCTACTGAAATTGTGTCTTATGTTTATCAGTAATTGCAACCTTATAAGGAAGTTCACAGTTTTAACTGAATTTTTCTCATGAGTTGGCTTATTGAACCACTGTTTTTGTTAACTGAACAAGTAACCTCCGGAAAAAAAATATATATTTTTGCCTGTGGCTTATTACAGAAATTGTACTAGCAATATGCCGACCTCACAAAATGTACCAAGTCATACCTATGCCTTGTGAGTGCTTGCCTGAATCATTATATAATGTGCGTATTGCATATTGTTGCTGAAATATTTATGCATGGGGTGCTGCTGTCATCTATTGCAAAGCCTACTGCTACCACTGGTTTTGCCAGTTTTCGTGTTTAATCTTGTGATTCCATACTGGCTCTATATCTTAACTGCGAACCAGGCAAATTCACATATTTCTGCAAACCACCATTTCTGTTCTAATGCTGCATTATTAATGTGTGTATCTGTGTTTTATTTTGATATTAATATGCCTCTTGGTTATACTCTATGTGTGGAACAAAAAATAATAGTCACGCACGTGTTAACGTGTAAATTAATTCCAAACAATATTGGGTACAAAATCCTCACATAAACATATGAGTAAATTGTAACGAACTTTGATATCAACCTGCGTGTGCTCTGTGAAGTATCGGTTTTCGCAATGTTTTTTCCGGTAGAGTTGACGAATGTAATGCTATCTAAAAACACAGGAGTGATGCTGATCCCAGGGTTGTGTAGGTAGGTGGGCGTTCTCTCCCGGGCGTATCAAGTGTCCAACCTCCCCCGCTTCCCTCTCTATCACCTCCTTGTTCCTCGTGCCTGTTCCTCCTCCCCTCAGGGGCAACTTCGCCGTAATTCAATCCGGCGAACCGGCCGTGATGGATGGCGACATCTCGCCCGCCGCGACCAATCATCTTCTGCCCCCGACCATACCCTCAGCGGTCCACTCCTGACCCCCCCCACCCCCCAACACCTCCTCCCACTCTGCTGGCAGTATATTTTTAACAATGCCATGGGGTCACTCTCCTCTGCGATCATGTTTACTCCTCTGTCTCGTGTGTGAGGGCGGCGACGTCATCAGTCAGATGTCTTGTCTGAGGAGATTTGCGGACTTCCGGGAGAGGTAAATGGATCAGCGCTGGGTAGGCGACACTCTATACTCCTGCAAATGTGGAAACGTTCGACAATTTTCCAGTTTTTGGGGCCGCATAGTGTTTTCGCATGTGGGAAACATGTCTGACGCGGCTGCTGGCCGGAGAGTTTTCTCGGAGCACCCACGTTCCCTGCTCTTCGGACGCTATTATTTCTTTTCTGTAGGATATTAATTAATGTCCACTCTTTTTTCCAGACGGCAAAGAGTGTGGCGCCCTGCAGCGGATACACTACCTATACCGTAGTTATTTGTCGGACGTGCCAGATTTATGGTGGCTGTGTCGGAGTTCGTTGCAATGAGCCCTTTTCCACTCGCCCTTGCGCCCTTCGCGAGTTATAAGCACTTGTCCTCTTCGTGAAGTAGGGCGCATCACCAAAATCAGATACCCTTGTTGGTTTGTAACTCTATTAGGTACTGTCCCATCTATTCGTTATGAGGTGCTGCTGTTTTCAAACAGATCGACGGCTCGCGTACCATCTTTATCCATGGTCCAACCATCGCGTGTGTAATAACAGTCATGAATGTTTCATGTAACCTATTTATTAGAATTACGGCTGTTCAATAGCAAGTCACGCATATAGCGAAAGGCACATCATCATGTTTTTAATATCTTCTGTGGTTGTTGAAAACCACAATTTAAAAATTTAGGGTTTAGGAATTTGTGTTGAACAAATTCAAACGAAACACTCTCAGCGAAATCTGAAGCTAAAGTTTTTTTATTTATATTTTATTGGTTCTTCCACATATCTCACTTCAGTAAATTGCCATGTTTTACTTGCACGTATATTTGTTGGTGAGCCTCAATCCAGTACATATTTCATTTATTTTTATTCGTATTTTAAGGTTATTTCGTTACAAAATATAAAATTTTAAAAATTGTGTATACTTTTAAAATACCATGGTGGTCCTTTCTTTTCATGTTGTTATTGTTTGTCATTGGTAAATATTCATTTTGAGCTGATACGCGGAAGTAAATCGAATGTGAACAACAGTAAACAACTTAACGGTTACGGAAGCATCGTGACGACGAATGTACCTGCAGAATGAACAGTAGAACGTCGAAAGTCGCTCTAGGGCATGTGACACGTGCTTTTGGCTGATGATATTCAAACGTGTGTATCGTGCCTTTCTCGTGTATTTGGAAGGCGACATTTTGACATCGCGCCCTAAATGCACTTCTCTAGTACGCGAAGTCAGTTAGAGGTCTTTGGAACACGAATTCAACCCGGGCCGGTGTCTCGTCTTTTTTTTTACCGGTCTCTTTAAGTCGCCGCTGGAATGCGTGAGTGCTCCAACGCCGATAGGCTATTGTTTGTCCTATAAGACTTCAACCGGGACCCTATCATTTTATTAGATGTGGCTATGGCTGATTCCAAACCATCTCTCTATCCTGGGGTGGCTAGGCAGTAAACTGTGCAGGCAGAGCAACTAAAGCCATGGAATTAGGCAGTTTTTCTACGGAGGATTGGTTTACGTTGTCGTTAGCAACCCAAAACATTCTGTCCACAACATTAAAAAAAAAAATAAAAGTTTATTATTTTGGGTGGTTTTCGCCTAGGCGCACGGACGATTGGCGCAGAAGCGGTCTATATCCGTGACTTTACATACATCACAACACGTCATCTTGTGTATACTCCTACCTTCATGCCTCTTTCGTAGTTTCGTTAATGTCTAGTTTTTACATTCCAAACAGCGGCAGTCAAGAAAAGTCGTTCGTGATGATGCTGGAGGGATTGAAAATTGGATTTATAGTAGGCCTACCTGTAGAAAAAAATTTAAATAGTTTCTTTAAATGGCCCTTACTTCACATATAGGCCTACTGCATCATGCATTTCAAGAGCCAAGTATGAATGACTGTTTTAATTTTAGTCTGTCAAACTCCTGTATTGTGTGCAACAAACTTAGGAGCGCTTTCATTTACATAACCGATGGGAAACAATTTTATCACGCTTTATAAACATCCTTGTACATCGGTGAGGTATATGTTACCAAATAATTTTTATAGCGGAAAATACATTTATTTGAATAACAATAATAATATTCTGGCCCGTCTAGAGAAATTCTAGGCCCCTGGAAAAACGAAGCAATCATATTTTCCCCGGAAACAAGTGCATGTCGGTTATGTGTAAAATACACACAGGTATTTTAACACTTGTTTTGAAAACTTAATAAAATTAATAACACGTATTCTTTAAAATATATCTTAATCACTCTCATCGTCTCTGGCAACATAATTTTATATCTTAATGAAATAGTGTTAGTTTTGTAGACGATACTTGTGAGTACAGTTTCCTCTTACAGAACAATTTTACCTCTCATAGTTTTCTCATTACGGTGAGACAAAGTCAAATTTTGCCTATAGCTGCTGCCATGACCTATTTGAATAAAAATAATCACTGTGATATTACATCCCATGAGCTATGCAATCAAGTATTTAGAAGACCATAACGTAGTATTTAGAATTTTTTAAAAAATCTCAAAAGTGCAGGGGGAAAAAATGAAAATTCAGCAGATTTTTAAATACAAAAATAGTTCACTGGATTTTTAAATAATGTTTTATTACGTAGCCAGTAGCATGTTGTTTCTCTGTGAATTTCTTCCCTTACGTAGGTAAATTGGTTTTCACTATTTGCATGGCAGCAAAACATGTCAATTTTGACTTTGACGCACCGTTATGAGAAAACTATGCTAGTTAAAATTGTTTTGTAAGAGGAAAATATACTCAGAAGTATCGTCTACAAAACTAACACTATTTCATATAAATATATGATTATGATGTGATCGCACTGAACACCCTTAAGTAATGCTATATTATTAATGTGGAAATTCACTACAAACTGTACATAAAAAACACCTCCTGCTGCTAGATTATTGTCGTCATTTGTCCGTGAAACACAATACCTCAGGATGCCCAGACTGAAGCATAATAAGCATACCACGCTAAATTGGAAACTAAATGTCTTAGACGAAAATGTTAGTGGTAAAATGATGTACGATGATATTTTACATGCACAGTGTGACAACATAAGATGCGCTCCACAGAAACGTTACTACTACTGTTCTGACACATTATGTTATGTGCGTGTGTTCAAATCCCTAGCAATCCAACACAATTCAACGTTCTCCGTGCTGTGTTGCAACATTGTGCGTGTAAAATGTCCTCGTGTAACATTTTGCAACTAACATGTTCGTCTCCAGTTTAGCCCAGTATTCACGTGGTGTACTTCTTATAGGGCCGTCTCTGGACATCCTGTATATGTCACAAGTGGAGCAGTCGGCGGTGAGCTTCTGACGGATCTGTCCTTGTGAGCTGTAGACGAGTATATCTTGGCCTATGTCATCTTGTCCTGATATCTCAGCTGATGCATTAGGCTTGTCTCCACACACCAAGCTCGGGCGGAGAAAGGACGCACGCGCGTGCACACACACACACACACACACACACACACACTCACCTACACGGGAAAGAGAGGAGAGATCGCTTGGGCGTCTGTGAATAACCCCTGGCCCATCCATCATTTCCATCAGCTGTCAAAACACATATGGGGGGCCAGCAAACAAAACATTCGGCCCGGCCCGGCCACGCGATAACCGTGGCTGGAAAATAAATATGAAACTGAATTAAACATAGGACGTCGGCCGCGCGCAACAGTGGTCCAAGTGCCGTGTACATGGCCCGCTCCTTGCTTGTTTTCTTCTCAAATACATATATTCCAGTGTAGAATAATTTGAGTGTCGGTGAATATTTTACGTATGTATCATTTCACTTCACTAGCTTGTTGAATGTTCTTTGGTGTTACACTTTTTTATAATATTGTTATTAATTTTATCACACAGTTAAGGAAAATATTGTTAAAATATTTGCCAAATATGCAGCAGGCAACCGATGTAGTAACGATCCTGTCACTTTTTGATTCAGTTTTTTTTTTTACATGCATTCTGCTGGTGAGCCAACTCATGTCAGCGAATACACTAACCAGTGTATTGATGAATACACAGTCAGAAAGGAAGCACATGTATTGATAGCAAATTAACGCGATGCAAATTACATCTGATGCCTGCTCTCGAGATGCAGTTAGTAATGGAGTTATGTATCTGTTTGCGCTACACGTGATATTTTGTAAAGTGTGGAAATGTTCGGCCTCATATTTCTCCTGTTGGAAATTTGTAAAAATTATTTTTCTGTGTTGCAAAGAGGATAAGAGTGTTTTCAGTTGTGGAAAATTGTCCAAAAGTTGTACTGAAGTCACAAATCGGACCTGTTTCGCCGTTCATTGCCTGGTTTCACCGATGAGAGATGACCCCTGATTTCTTTCAAGTGGGCCAATAGCCTCCCCTTCACTTGCTGTATGGGAAAAATGAGCTGTTACAGCGACATTAGAGTTGTTCTATAATGTGTCAATCATAAAGCTTCGCATTGGTGCATGGAAAGCAGAACATATGTTAAATTGCACACGGTGCCGTTTAGAGTGGTCACTGTTCTTACCTGCTTGAAGTTACGAGCCCTGACAACAAATTTATTAGTTGTTTTAGTGAAGTGAAGCGCGTAACATCTAGGTTTTTAGCGCTGGTAAGGGGTGACATTGTGTATAGAGCATGGCGGAATGAATAGAAGGGGGGGAGGAAGATCCCCGAGAAAACCCGCCGATCAGCGGCGTCGTCCGGCACGATTCCCACATGCGAAAATCCGGGGACCGACTCCGCCGGGAATCAAACCCGGATCGCCTTGGTGGGAGGCGAGAGGTCTGACCCCTCGACTACCGCGATCCTAAGTGAGAATATTAGAAGCTTAGTCACGCTTTCAGAAAGCCTCCTACAGAACACGTGTTTTATGTAATTCATGATCAATGAATGATTAAATAAAAGCTATACTTAATGACTTGTACTTTTTTTTACTAACAGTAAGTAGTGTTCAAGGGAATATTTTCATTTTCGTAGCAAAATTATTTTATTGTAATTTTAAAATATCCACGGGAAAATTTTTCAAATTTGGTTCCATATATCTCAAGGTAGTAGTAGTAGCCAACTCATCTAATACCACTAGAAAGAACCACGTTAATTTTAATTATTTTCTTTTTTAGTCATCGTAAAAATATGTTCTAGTGAAAAAATAACAATTTCTTAAAATTTAAATTTCGTATTTTGCAACTTAAAGTGTGTTGATAAAATAAATGTACACTCAATCACACGTTTAAAAATAAAATATGTAACATGACGCAGACCCCCCAGAGAATAAAATTGGTCATTTCATAACAGCGGAAAATTTACGGGACAAAACTGTGGATTAATACAGTACAGTTAAAAATGTAACTAGAAGGTCGAGTGTTCGATACCATCAGGGCGCCAATCGTCACATTTTTACCTGACATAATCCCCAGCCTCTATTGCAGTCCAATCACACTCACGCCTCTGACTTGTTCACGAAGTTGCACCACCGCAGTTAACCTTATTTCACAGCTTTCCTTGTTAGTTATCTCTTCTGTCTGCCGTCGTCGCTACCAGTCTAAAGTGTCATGAGCTGCAAAGAAGCACTGCTACAGTTTCCTGCGCTAGGACCACTATGCTAGGTACGAATACTTTTTGTCAGGTGAGGAAGCAGCTATCGTGAATGCGGCACGCGCTAAATGTATTCCCACCTTCCTCGCCGTCCACTAACCAGCTTGTAAACGTAGTATATTTGTAAACTTGTAAACCTTCAGATTTATGGCAGTGTATGAAGTAAGTATTCTGTGCTTATTTTGTTTGGTGACTAACGCAGGAGCGATAATTCTTTTGATTTCCTTGTAAGTGGAATGGGGTATCAAGAGAGGTATTTTTTCGTCCTAATATAAGGCCTTAAGGGTGTTCAAGTGCGATAATATCATAATTTTATATTTTTATGAAATATTGTTAGTTTTATAGGCGATACTTGTGAGTACAGTTTCCCCTTACGAAACAATTTTAACTCGCACAATTTTCTCATAACGGTGCGTCAAAGTCAAAATTGGCATGTTCTGCTGCCATGCAAATAGTGAAAACCAATTGACTTACATAAGTGAAATATTTCACAGTGAAATAACATATGACGGGTTACGTAATGAAACATTTTTTTAAAAATCCCGTGAACAATTTTTGTATTTAAAAAAAATTCTGAATTTTCAATTTTTTTCTTGTATTTTTACAATTTTTTAAATTTGAAATATTACATTATGGTCTTTAAAATCCTTTATTGCATAGCTCATGTGAGTTTATAACACAGTTAATTATTTTGTTTATGTAGGTCAGTTGGTTTTCACTACTGTATTTGCATGGCAGCAGAACAAGCAAATTTTGACTTTATCGCGCCGTTATGAGAAAACTATGGGAGCTAAAATTGTTTTGTAAGAGGAAACTTCACTCACAAGTATCGTCTACAAAACAACCACTATTTCATAAAGATATAAAATTATGATTTTGTCTCACTTGAACACCCTTAACTAATAGAATAGCAATGTATGCAGAAGCAGCCTTCATGATGAATCCATTTTTCTTGTATTCTCGCCCCTTGCCCCCTTAAAAAAACGAATTTTGAACGTAGCAAGTTTATCTATAAAGAGGTAGCGGTCATTCAGCTTCCAGTGTGCTGCTACCGAATGCTGATTTCATAGAACTTTAATTGTAGCTAATTGTAAAATTGCCAATTACTGTTGTGTGTAACTAGGATCAAATTGAGTTAGTTGCGTTACTAAATCCTGACAGATTTGTGCTTAAGAGGGCGTGGTACATAATTCAACGCTAAAAGCATTAATCTATAATTGTTAGTTTCTTGAAGCCAAATTGCGAAAATTAAACAATAGCAATCCTAGACAATAGTTTTAGCCAACGTTTTAAACAAAATTATTTCCAGTGTTACGAACTTCTGAGGCACAATCTCTGACGCCGGAACCTCGTGCATTTAACTGCGGCGCAAGAGATCACGCGTTACAAATGAGTAATTCTGGATAAATATTTACTCATATAGTTGGCAAATACCATTGTCTAGGATTGTCATTGAGTATTTTATCCTTGTTGGCTTCGAAAAAAGTGTAGAAATCAATTGATGTTTTCAGCGTTTATTTATCTACAACGCACTCTTAAGTAGGCAAACCTTTGTCATTGAAGAAATTTATTTCATTTTCGCATTTGCCTCACAATCTTAATTTTTCCGTTACTCCTCTGGAAGTACTCTGAGAATTACTACAGCCGCAGTCTCTGTAACTTTATCGCGACTCTGTCCACTACAGTCGTGTGATTCACCATAGCTACTGCTCCCTCGTTGCCTACTATTGTCGTTCCCTCCTCTCGCTGTCGGCAGTGGATATCATCACACAATAACTGTCTGAACTCCCATTCGTGCGACCTAATGACACTATCACGTGGAAATTGTTCAAGCTGACTGACGCCCAATCTGACAAAGGATTAGATAATTCTACGGATGGAAAGTGTCTCCTTGGCATTGTGGGTCAGCCAGGTCAGCTTCGCGCGTGGGCAAAATGAGACAACGCGCCTTCTCATTCCCGCCAGTTGCTCTCTGGGAAAAGTAAAGTCCTTAGACATGATATAGACACGTATCGATCGTCACCTACTTTCCACAATGTTTTACGTGGGTTTCCCAGAAATGGATCACTGTAGGTATAATCTCTCACTTGACTGTGTAGGAGCTAGCCTGGTAAATCTTCAAGGGCATTTGAGGTACATACATCATGTTTGTATACATCTGTCAACTGTAATGTACATAAATAAATAAATAAATAAATAAATATGTATGTGTGTGTGTGCATATACACACACCTCGGAGTCATACGACACTATGTCACAAAAATCATATTTTTCAGGAGAGTCGTTTGAAGAGAGTGATTCACTAGTGAATTCAGCTATTTAATACCGAAAAATGTGGTTTGTGACACAATACAGACTTTGCGTTGTATGCCACTAGAAAGTAGGCTACTTAAAATTATATTAACATTTATGTTGAAAAGTGCGTTTTGAGAAAAAGTGGACATAGTGTCTTATGCCTCCGAGGTACAGATATATAACCCATAATTGCGCTGGTGAACCCAACAAACCCGTGTTTTTTCCCCTTACTTTAAGGGTACCGCCTACCATACGCTTCAAATGTGTTACGGTGTGTTTGTAAATACATTTTTTTTGTACGAAACTACTCCGCACGTGCCCATTGTGCCCATGTATGAAAAGAAAACACACTTCGTACAAGGACGGAATGCCATTATTAAAACATACCATGCTCATAAAAACACTATTTCTAAGCCCTCCAACATAGCTAAAAAAACGACCTTTGCAGACTGCCGTACTTCAAAATTTACTAAACGGATGTAAGAATCTGATAGAAGAAACGTGCACTGAATTGTGTTGCAGACTTACCACCAATGAAATTATATGGTCACAGCTTAAAAGATCCATAGTAAAAATGGATCGGCGGGAATCTTGCATGCTAGTTCAGCGCTAGGCTCGTTGTGGTGATGAGACTATTCATGCACTCTTCGAAGTCACACTTATAGCGCCATCACTTCGGAGCCTTTAAAGCGCAAGTAGACGGTGCCCTTAAGAATAAGGACGTTTGCAATAAATTGAGAACTTTTTGATAATTTCGACAAAACCAAATTTCGGATGAATACAGACTAAAATCTTTGTTCCCGACCTCGGGCGCGGTCTACCGCAATTTTCATCATCATTATTTTATTTTGTATTTGTACCAGATATTTTTTTCTTATTTTAGACATAAAATGTGACTAAATTTGGCTCTTATGAAATTTTTTATCTCTCATAGTTTTTGCGTAATGGCTTGATAAAGTCATATTTTGCATGTTTCAGTTTTAACGACTACACTAAAACCAACTGATATGCCAAACTAAAAAAAATCACAGTGGATAAAGACATTGCAGGCTACAGTGACATGCTCTTAAAATTAAAGAATAAAAATTATTTGTATCAAAAAAAATATATTAAATGTTTAAAATTTTTATTTTTAGTTTGAGCATTTTTTAAAATTCAAATAATTTTTATTCTTTAATTTTATGAGCATGTCATTGTAGCCTGCAAAGTCTTTATCCACTGTGATTTTTTTTAGTTTTGGTATATCAGTTGGTTTTAGTGTGGTCGTTAAAACGGAAACATGCAAAATATGACTTTATCAAGCCATTACGCGAAAACTATGAGAGAGAAAAAAATTTCATAAGAGCCAAATTTTGTCACATTTTATGTCTAAAATAAGAAGAAAAAAAACATCTGGTACAAATACAAAATAAAATAATGACGATGAAAATTGCGGTAGACCGTGCCCTTAGTGTTCAGTTTTGTACATTATTCAGATACTGTCTTTCTGTATTCATTTCATTTTTAATTTTCGTTGTGCTTTACAATTTGCCGATAGTGGTTTTGTTGGAGAAGACGAAGCTCAAGTTCGTACAATGACGGGAACTGGGAGCGGATTTGGTCATGACCTTTCCTCCAGCATTCGCCTTGATCGATTCCGTGAAACGCTCGAAAACTGATGGTCGAAGCCAAGAACCGAACACGGGTCCTCCCAAATGCGAGTCCAACCTGTCGTATTTTAGCTTGGTCGCCTGTCTGTAGTATGTTTCAAATGAGTGTAGTGAGTTTTGACTTTGAGCAGCTTTGCGTCATTAGAACTTTCTTGGCGGTATTAATCACGGACAAAGTTCACAGTTTGCTAGGCTTCAAAATAACATATTCGTGTCTGACGTTCTTCTTTCGTTATTGTTATGGTATGCCCCCATCTGACGGGGCCAGTAATATCTCGGGTGTGCCGATACTGAATATTTGTGATTCAGCTGTAAACAACTGACTGTATCTCAAGTTGCTGACCGCTACACTGTTTCGCAGAATTCGATGGCACGAAATAAAACGTTCTTGCTATTTTCCAGTATTTGTTAAGTGTTTGGCATGTTCTTGAGACTACTTACTGTGATGGCAATGTGTCTCATAGTGTGTCATAACACACACCAAGAGCTGCCTTAAATCGCTACTAATCTTGTACTTGAATATCGTCCACCGGTCGGCACTCGCTGATTTTTGCCCATGTCACATTCACACACATTTCGCCAACACCAGCTGCGCTCACATTCGTGTCTTACAGGTCAGAAGCTCAGAACTCTGAACTCTCGAGATGAGGTAAATCCTCTTATAGTTGGGTTTGTTTCTGGAAGAATACTTCAGCGACCAATTACCAACAAAATGGCATTTATATGTCGAACACTCTGGCCGGAAATCACTTTAGTCTTGTGTGGTAACTTATTTCATACATTTGTGCGCTCTTGTGCTGATTACCCGAAATAACCTTGTTCGCGCATTTTAATGCCGCAGTGACGCTAAAATAGTAGTTAAATTTCAAAGAGATGCCTCCCTTATCATCTTGAAGTTCGCTGCGCTGGAGAGCGACCAGTCAGAGGCAGTTATATTTAGTCACTAGGTTATCCTTGTCAGGGTTAAATTTCAGCTTGAGGCTTTCAAACAGTGGAGTTTTCAATGGTCCAATAAGTTACGAGACCTTGAATTACCTGGTTATGAGTGGAGACTCGTACATGTCGTGAATTTATTTTAGGAGGAATTAGATTTTCAAATCCTAAACATGTGCGTTACTGTTTTGATGGGGCCATTGTTAATGAATCTCGCTTTTAAGAACTCTGCAATAGCAATGCTGTATGAATGCACCCACGGACTGCCGCGCTATACCATGTAGGACGTACAACTGGCCATTCTCTGAAGCAGCAGAGGACGAGGTTCCCACAGAAATATGAAGGCCAGCTGATTCTAGTTAAGAACAAACCTGGTCATGTGATTGGACAAACCTACCTAACCCCAGTAGGCCTCGTTGTGGGTAAGGTTAATTCTACTACAGGTTAGAAAGAAAATACGTTTTCTTATGGGACAGCTTGGCACAGGGAAAATTTCTTCTGCCACTAGTTTCGCTTCGATCGCTAAGAGACCAGATAAATACGAAACCGTAGTAAAATTAAATTTAAATAAACTTGGAAATTATATTTGTCTCTTAATTTAATTTTCAAGTGAAAAGAAACCAATTTCGCGTTTTAAATTATCAACCTAATGTAACTTAAAATTCAGGAAAGCTCTGTGATTGGTCAGTTTGGTGCACAAGTGATACCAGCGCTCAAGTGGCAGAAATTTTCCCTGTGCCAAACTTATAACATTGATATTTCTAACCTGTAGTAGAATTAACCTTAGTCGTGGGCTATTGGCGTGGCACAGTTATGAGAAGGGGGCGTCGGCAGCTGCGCATGTGTTTGTCAACTGGCATGTAATTCCACGAAATAGTTGCAATTTGAAATCGGGCTTGTTTTGTTGCGCGTGATCACACGTGTACGGGGATTTAAACGAAATTATTTTTCTCAAAACCTTTTAGTTCATAGCATACGAAAATTTGATTCTGCTTGAAGTACTTCTGTAGTATTTCGAATATACTGTTCTTCTGGCTAATTATGTGCCGTTTCTACAGGTTATTTATGTGCGTTTAAATTTTCGTTCAGTGCCCTAGTGCAATACTGCTTTGAAATCAAAATGTGGTAAAAAATTGTGTTTGCCGAACTAGTTCTATAGATGGTGTGTTTTTCCTTGTGTTTTTAACTTCCAGAGGTCGTATGGTCATTATCAGTAACACTGGCGAACACCCCGAGCAATAATCGTACACCTGTCGGCTTGGTTCGTAACCTTATTATTGCGACAAATCACTTTGTCAACAGCCTAAACCGAGTGAAATGAAGAGATTTTGGTCAACGCTTAATATCTATTATTTAGCGCTGCTGAGGGGTGATATGAGGTCCGACACGATTACCTCATGCTGACCCCGTCTGGAATCAACCCCAGATCACCTAGTTCGGAGACGAGTGCTGTAGCAACTATGCTAATCGTGGCCGCTACTAAACTTGTTGCCACGGTCTTAGAGGTACAGGTCTGGACACTCACCTACTATTCAGTGTTTTATCTTTGACCCCCTTATGAATGAACGAAACTGCCGGCTCCACTATCGCAGTGGTGCTGTTGTAAAGAGAAGTCCGTTATTTTAATCAAAACTCAAGATTTTAGAAATATTCAGGTTAAACTGAAGTAAGTTTATGATATTTGTACTTTAAATAGATAATACATTTAATGTTAGAAAAATAATTACTATCACAAGTGTGCCAGTGGCGCCACCAATTTCCATTCATATTTACAGATAATAAAGGAACTAAAATCAGTTGTGAGAGGGTCAATATTTTATAGCAGTGTCCAGACCGGAACTTCTAAGGCCGTGCTTGCGTCTAAGTCCCAGTGGTAATTTTGTATGCAATACGTTAACAGTCACCCCGACATTATCGGGTGTCATTTAGGGTACCTACGTGACAATCGCTGTAATTAAAAATAATCCATTGCAGAGAGAGAGAGAGAGAGAGAGAGAAAGAGAAAGAAAGAGAAAGGTAAGAGCGCGTTAAATATCCTTTTTCGGGACGTGAAATTTTACTACTTTTGTAAAAATTAAGGATCTGGCCCTCTATTTCGCGATGCATTTTCAACGAGCGCACTGATTGCCGGACAGGGACGGACGTCGGGCGGGATTGTCGCGTCTATGGCCGAGGGTGATGATGGGGAAGGAGTTGAGGGGGAGAGGGACGGCAGCGACCCAATCAAAACTCCCGCCAGGCGGTGGAATATTGGCTCGCTAATGTTGTTACCGGCGGCAATCTCGTAACGGAACGGAGGGGCGGGCGAAGAGGCAGTGATTAGGTCGGCCGGAGCTGCTACGCCTAATATATATGCGCGCCCGAGCGGAGCAGGAGATCTGTGTGCCCAGTTACGTCCATATGCGTTTAGCAAAACTACCAACAGAAACCTGCTAGAATTAGCTCGTTTACCAACAGTAACCAGCTAGTTAGCTTGTATTTCAAAAGTAACCTGCTAGAGTTAGCTCGTTTACCAAAATAACTAGCTTAAATTATCTAGTTTACCAAAGTAACTAGCTTAAATTATCTAGTTTACCAAAAGTAGTCTGCTAGAGTTAGCTCGTTTACCAACAATGACCTGCTAGAATTAGCTCGTTTAGCAAAAGTAACCTGTTAGATTTAGTTCGTTTACCTAATGTAACCTGCTAGAGTTAGTTCGTTTACCAAAAGTAACCTGCTAGATTGATCTAATTTACAAATATTAATCTTCTAGATTTAGATCGTTTACCAAAAGTAAAATGATATAGGTAGCGTATTTACCAAAAGTAACCTGCTAGAATGATCTCGTTTACAAATATTAACCTGCTAGAGTTAGCTCGTTTACCAAAATTAACATGCTAGACTTAGCTCGTTTACCAAAAATAACATGCTTAAATGATCTCGTTTACATATATAAACCTGCTAGAGTTAGCTCGTTTACCAAAAGTAACATTCTAGAGTTATCTCGTTTACAAAAAGTAACCTGCAAGAATGATCTCGTTTACAAATATTAACCTGCTAGAGTTAGCTCGTTTACCAAAAGTAACATGCTAGAATTATCTCGTTTACATATATTAACCTGATAGAGTTAGCTTGTTTACTAAAAGTAACCTGTTAGAGTTAGCTCGTTTACCAAAAGTAACCTGCTACCGTTAGCTCTTTTACCAAAAGTAATCTACTACAGTTACCATTCATAACATGAACTTGGTGTAATCATATAATTTATTCTCCGCCTCTGGAATGAAATAGTGAAACAGTTTAACTTTTAACTGACAATGCATATTAATAGTGTAATGCTACTTTTAATAGCCGTACGGAAATGTTCTGTTTATAATTCTTCTACCGTATGTGCACTACTGCACCCACGGACATCGTAATTTGTAATAAATTACCATGGCTACTAACTTCCCTGGAAATAGGCCAAAAATCAAATAATGTGTGTAAAATTTTGAGAATGGGATAGAGGGCGCCAAACAGCCAATAAACGCAATAATTAAATGAAAATCGTGGTAATTATATATTTCGATATAAAATTTATCATGTTAATGGTAGGTAAGTGCAATTTAAAATATATAACAATAAATTGCAAGCTAACTATACGTAAATCTAGATAGCTGGCCACCACGGCAAAAGGTAAGCTTATGAATGATGTTCATTGGAACTGTCGACAATTTTACATCCCTACAACCCCAGAAATCTTACACGTTCAGCAACTACTACAGTCGGGAGCTAGGTTTCCGCAACTACATTTGGGAGCTAAGTTTCCGCAAGTGTTTCAGGAACTATCTGTTTAGTTATAGCTAAACGACGAAAGTGAATGTTTATACTCTTCGGTTAATTGTCCACCATTATTGTTTTTAAATTAAGTAAAGAAAATAAATACATAAGCGCACTTTTACGGAATCACACACAACATAATAACCATTACAATCCAAGTAGAGGTATAATGTTAGCACAATGTCCAAATTACGTTAGCAATTAATGTAAAGTTCGTGATCTGTTCATTGTTAAAACACATTATGTAGGAATGCTAGTCCAGGTACAGAAAGTTAATCTAATGATATGTTACAATGGATAGAATGCTCAGAACATTCTAACTTCGTATGACTGAACAAAGCGTTGATTACCGTGATGAACGAATAGTCCAGTTGTGTACTGTTTTTTGTATAACTTCAGTAAAATTTGACTTATGGGCAATAGTTTTTGATATTTTGTAATATGGTTAACAATGCGAGGCTTTTTGATTTTTAAAATGTGCCATATATGTCTGTTTCACCATTTTGTTATAAATGGTGTACTGCATTGTGCCACATGTCACAAAATATTAACGCGGTTATTATTCATAAGCAGTGGCGGATCTAGTATTGCGAGATAAAAAAGGGGGGACTATGCCTTAAAAAGTGTGTATACATTCATCCCATGCCAAAAGCGGGGGTTGGCGGGATCCTCCCCCGGGAAAATTTTGATTTTAGAAATGAAAAATGGTGTTTTTTAAGGAGTTTACAGTACACACAAAAAATTTAATTGCGGAAGTTGACAATTAAAAAGTGAATAGTGCTAGTAAAAAAATTAATTATAAAAAATAAAAAAAAAATTAATCTGACCTTGCCCCCCCCCCCTTTTTTTTTTCTAAATCCGCCACTGTCCATAAGTATATTAGGTGTTAAATTTTACTGACGTTATGCGAAACAGAGTCTATATTGGAAGTCATCATAGGGGTTAGAGATAGGTCCGACGTCACACCAAATCCACTGGACCCCGAGGGCTGGAACTCAAAAACCTTCCTTATTCGGACCGTGTCATCATGCCGCAAAGCACTCCACAGGTCGTCCCCAGGGGCTGCCCTCGATCTCTGACGTCAAGGGCCAGAACCGCTGTGGTAACACGTGCACCGAAGCGAACAGCGTGACTCCCACTACTGCATTACCATCCCTTCTGCTGTCGGTCGAAAACCGCGATCGCCGTTATTGATTCATTAGGCAATTAGCTGGGCGCTTGATGACTGACCCCGCCTCGCCTGTTATTGAATTTCTGCGACTGGAAATTGGAAACAGTTTCTGAATGAGGGCGAGAAGACCAGCGGTAGGGGATCGACGGACGACGTCCCTCATTGGACCACTCCGCAGCAGCGGCTGGCAATCACAAGTCCGCTCCCTACCTAACTAATCGAAAATTTGTCGGATCAGTGTCTCTACGCCCGTCGACACGAGCACTCGCACGCGTGCTTCCTCTGATAACCATTGCCCACTCCTTCTCGATCACGGTGAAGCTGAGAGAGAGTGTTGGGGGTTCGTGCAGTGCAGTTTTTGAATACTCGACACCTCGTCACGGGAGCTCGGCACACCGTAGGAGATGTGCGCTTGAATAATTGTCAACCTACACGACGGTGGCTTGATTGACAGTTCGCATAGCTGTGAACTTCGCGTTGTAATAAGGAAAAATGCCTCTAATAGATTTAATGGAAAAGAAAATGTTTGATCGAGATCAAACAGTATTTCATATTTAGTTTACCAAAGATGTCGCTAATTTTCGATGTAAAATTTTCTGCAATTAATTTTTTTCTTCGAGGATGCCTGCTCCCAGCTGCAGAATATTTTTTTTTGCATAATAGCAACACATTTATAGGCAGTCAAAAATGTTTCATTGTTACAATAGATAAGTACTTACGGGATAGAATTTTAATTGAAATATTTGTTATATTGCTGTTATTAGTGATCTTCTTTAATAATCACCCTGGTCACGCTTAGTACATTGTGCCTTGTTATATACAGGTAGGCTATTTATTTACAAAAAAACTTATTAATTAATTAATGTCCTTTCAGTTATACTTATGTCCGCCACTACTGCAGTCGTATTTTCTATTCGTGTTTGTTCTTCTGAGTCCTGTCAGCCCTCCTTGCCTTTGTCCTTGGTTCCTTCACTGCACACTAGATGTCTGTTATCGGAGCGCGCACGCGAGGTCGCCACGCCATTACCCCTCCTTCCTTCGTCAGGTGAAACTCTTTATCTCACTCTGCGGCGACCACTGAGTGGATTGTGTAACAATCACGTCACCTTGCGGGCGCTGTTACCTGACCTCAAGCAAGTCGTTCAGATTTGTTTTGAGAAATTAGGCTCGTTAACTATAACTTGATGGGTACCCCCCCCCCCCTTTTTTTTATCGATGTTACTGGTAGCGCGAAGAACAATCTGGACGAGGTAGTGCCGGCTATAAATACAGCAACATTTAGCTGAGACGGCAGTGATTATTTGCACATCAAAACCGGTGTTTGGAAGGCGGCCGACGAGGCGACGGAGCTACGATAAAGAAGGGTATGATACGCGACTGATGGTCGGCGAGAAGAGGGCGACGACAGAAGTGCTGTGAACTGTGATTTGTATGAGGACGTGATACAAAGGTAATAGAAGAGTGACGAATACATATTTTAATGTAATCACATGTATACAGCTGCTATGCGACCAGTAGCTTGAGTATCGACCGTGAGACTGAAATCCATTTTTAAAAAAAGTTTAAAAATCCTAATTTACTCTTTCCTGCATTTGACACTTTTTCCTCCTTGTCACTTGAAAAGTGTAAACAATTTTTTACGCTGTTTAGGGGGGAGGGGCACGTGGGGCTATTTGGCAAGGGTGAGTGACACTGCGGTGGTTTGACTGTGCCTTCCGCTGAGATGGGGAGGGGATGATGTGACAAACACCCAAAATAGCAAACATCCAACTGGCCCACTTGTGCAAATCTGATTGTAATAAGCAGCCCACACACAGGCAGTAAACATTCGGAATGCACACGTAGTCACACGTGTCTTGCGTGATGCATAATGAAATCACCCACATATTAACCACAGTGTACCACAAGCATTCTTATTATACTCAGATGCTTGTGGGTTAGTTTGCTAATCTGCTTGTGGACCGTATACTGAAATATGTCAATTTTTTAAAACAAAGTTGCCCACTTTAAAATTATTTCAGTATAACTACAAACATATTTACTGACATGGCCTGATTAACAACCATTACATCAAAAGTAGACGATCATATTAATTAATTTATTTATTTATGTTTTATTTAAGCTGGCAAGCTTAGGGCCATGAGGCCCTCTCTTACAACTAACCAGCATTACAATTCACTTGCAAGTATCCCTAATTGTGCCAACAATTGGCCAACTGAAAAATGAGTGTATTTGCTACTAGGGACAGCACCCAGTCCTGGACCCGAGGAGGGAGGGGAATCGAACCAGGAACCCTTGACACGCAGGCCAGGAGCTCTAACCACTGAACCAAACGGAAAGACACGTAAAAAATAAACACATTAAAAAAATAAAAGCGTGTCGCTACAATCAAGCGTTTTGTACAATCAATCTTTTTGAAACCCCTATTTGCCCTTGATTCTCTTGCTCCGTGCTAAAAGTCTCCTTACCCTGGTTGCAAATACGCACAAAATAGAAACTTCGAAAAATATCTGATTGCAAGACGTAAACTTAAAATAACCTAAACTGATATAATCTAATCAGTGCAGTTAAAACTCTGTAATACAAGTGTGAGAAATAATTGAAAATTAAACAGGGAATAAAAAAAATTGAACTCCAAAGAATTATTAACTAAATCGTTAATTGAAACCTGCAGGATTTCGGAAGAACCGAAAAAGAACAATGGGCAATGCTAGAAAAAAAAATTTACCGGCTCTGTGTTTTTTTTTTGCAGAATGGAGTGTGTTTGGTGAACTATTTCTGACAGCAAATGTCCAGGCGTTTTATTCTGCCGCAAGAGATGCACCATTCAGGACACACCTTTGCTCGCTATGTTGCAGTGCATGATTTCTAGGACTGTTTTTTTTGTATTGAATTTGAAAAACCAGTAAATTTCAGTAAACATTACAGCTTGGCTGTATATAGCTCGTAGTAAAACGTGTTTCAATTTCTAGCAGAAATTCCTAATAAATTCGGATTATGCCTAGGGAAAGAAAGTCATCTGTAACTAATGTATGGGATTATTTACTTATTCTGGAAAATACTAATGGATTTAAACGCGAAAGAAGGTAATGTTACTTTAAGGACGCGCCTACCCCGTGGCCCTGACAGGAGATAAGGATTCATATGTTAAATTATCAGATGCAGAATCTCAGTTACTTTTCACAATATAACTTTCGGATGAAAACTAATTTCTGCATTAAGAAGAGAAAAATATTGTTACAGAAATAAAATAAAAACTAGGAAAGAAATATTATAAGACTGTTCTTAGGAGTGTTTTTGTATGAAAATGGTTATTTGCTCGCAATTTTCAGGGTATTGAAGAACAACCTAAAATATCCTATATTAATATAGGCGGCACTGAGATTACAAAATATCAATGGTAGCACACAATATGAAAGTTAGGTAGGTACTGAGTGCGCACTTATATAATTTAACATGTAAATCCGTACCCTTGTTTTCGTCAGATCTCTGGGGTAGGCAGTGCCCTTATTATTCTACAGACTAAAGTAAAGATAATTTTATACAGTAACGGCAATCATTGAACTCCGTGTCAATGTGGGTACTGTTGGCACCAAAGAGTATGGAAGGGATAAAGAGAGTTCACTGCCAGGTTAGACCTCTTTGCTTATTTCTGGTGTGTTTTTTGCTCGCTAATACTTCCAGAGGTACCAACCACGCAGCATGAAATTCCATCCGAAACGTGGCGTGCATTAGCCATGTTTGTTTATATCGTTAGCTGCAAGAGTGTGCTAGTATCGCAATCTCGTCGTTGGTGGAAGTAAAAGTATTGGTAAAGGCGATGCAGTATATTAAAAGTGTGTGTAAATTGTCATTGTGACTTGTTAATTTGTACGACAACGAAAAAAAATTATCTCGGCGGGGTGCGGATTCGAACTCACATACTTGTACTTACCACTCGACTATCCGTACAGATCTGGTTGCTTACAGCTATGATCAGTATATAAGTAATCTTAACGTATTTTTTTTTAATATTCATTTTTTCATTAGAATGGTCTGTTAAATATTTTTTTGAAACTATATATTATGCTGTAAAAATTTTGTCTAACATGTCTGAACTTTGTAAAGGAACGAAAAACCTTCGCATTATTATTACCGGTACGCGAATTAATGGTTATCATATCTTATAAATTGAACATAATAAGTAATTTTACTCAATTAAACGTCGCACTAACTATACTTTTGTTTTAACATTTCAAAATTAAAATCATGTTTACTCTCGTCTAAT
>PNEQ01130692.1:0-46881 GCA_003012365.1 Medauroidea extradentata | reverse complement strand
TCAACTCAACGCCATAAATAATCGTTGGAGAATTTTCTCTATTTACGAAACACTTTAAAAACCTTCAATTTCGAAAAGTAACTTCCATTTCATTTACAACAGCATTAATATAGTTAAAATGCTTAAATTGCAAAACAATACTTCCAACTTTGAATCACATGCTGATGTTGGTACAACCGGAATCGTTAGTCGTCAATAAGAGTAGCATTTGCCCTATCTAGTGACAGCCCTCTGGTTGGCACCATAGATTAGAGAAACATACCTACAGTTGGAGCATATCGCACGTCTTAGGACGAGAGGTATGAGGCCTTGAGACGGAAGGGGGAGGAGCCCATCCGCCATATTGGTACCGGAAATATGTTGTTTGTTACCATAGCAACGTGTATAACGCGGCTGTGGCACGGTCGTAGAAGAACATGTCTGGACACTCGCCTATCTGCCAATGTATTTTGCTTGACCCCCTTGTTGTTTGGCTGCAGTTTACCAAGTTACCGAGAATGTTCTGCATCTTTGGCACTGCAGTCAGGCCGGTCTGGCTCAAACTCCGCTCACTTTTTTCCATTGTTAACGTTATAAAGTAAATTATAATTGTTGGAGCCATGGTTTAAAATTGTGACCGTAGGAAGTATTTCATAAATTGATAAAAAATACGTTTTGATAAATAGTTTATCAGAGTGGGAGGGAAGTGGGCGGAGTTTGAGTCCGACTGCCCTGATTGCAGCGCCAAAGACGTATAACATTATCGTGAACTTGGCGAACTGCAACGAAACATTAAGGGGGTCAAGTTTCCAGGTCTAGTGTCCAGACCTGTTCTACGACCGTGGGCTGTGGTTTGGCCAACCATAACCTCATTTCTCAATATACATACAGGAACAGCTGATCGCTCTCCGCCATATTGCTACTTGAATAAACAAAGTGGGCTTGGTCTCAGTATAGGCTGCTAATGCTCCATCTGTGCTATTCTCTCATCGCTGGTTGGCACGGCTTGTGCGCTTTTTCATTCTACGGTTGGGTTCTCGGTTAGAGGGGCATTTTAGAAAGTCATACTTAGGCCTATCCCTCTACTCATTATACAGCTTTCCGCCATAGGTATGTAATAACTAGGGCGTAACTTGGTCTTGGGGGTCTGTTATCCGTGCACCTGTAAATTGGTATTTTGGAACGGATGCATAAATATCTGGCCGTTACCGCAGTTTGCATTCAGTGCAAAAGAAACAGAAGGTAACAGATTTTAATAGGCACCTATAAAATTATTACGCCTCTTATCTGATTCGCTACGTACCAACTTTGCCGTCGGCATATTGGTTACACTTTTATTTTATGTTTTATTATATGTCTACTGGCAGAAATATTTTAATGTTGATTTCCAACCATTTTAATAATGGAGTAGCGTATTGTAAGCACCTATCATGTTTGGTGGAATGAAAATTGCAGTCCCAAAGAGAAATCGAGCAAACGCCTTACAATCGTTACCTTCCGAGTGCTCTGCATACCGGATGTAACGGTTCCTGTGGTTACGATCTCTCAGCGCAAATTACTTCTTTCCTTTAGCGGGAAAGAAGTACGTGACTCATACATATTTATTATCGACCTGAGGGTGTTAATTGTTTGATGTTAGCTGAACATTTTTACCGTATTTACTCGCACAATGGCCGCCATCGCGTAATGTCCGCACCATTATTTTGAAAGCCTCAAATAAGTATTTAAAAGAACCCGCGTAATAGCAGCACCAATCTTTTTCAACAGGTAACACAATAATAAGTAACACTCACGAATGGATTAAGGATATGTTACAGTTTTTTTTTTATGTATGTCATGCACCCCAGAAATCTTTACCTTTATTTTTAGAGAAAAGGTTACGCTATAGACGAAGAAAATGCTGTAGTGTATAGTATGTACTGGAATACAGTGTCTGTGTACCACGTACGAAATATCAAAGACTACAGTACTCAATTTTGGTCTTATCTTAAACTATTTCCAAAGAAGTAAAACATTTCTAACTAAATTAAATTGTAGATTTATTGATACGGTGATGAAAGAAGAAAGACTGAATCAAGTATGCTGACTTGGTGAAAAAAGAAAAAATAAGAAGTAACTAACACATCCTTACATTACTGAAATTCAACAAAAAATAAGAAATAAGTATATTCCCTGTATTTAAATTAAACTCTAAGTAGGGCACCTTTAATTATCACGAGTTGATAAATCCTTGGAAAACCCCATCATTTCTCCATGATAGAAAATATTGGAATTTAGCCAGAAAAAAAATATTATGCCTCCAACTAGCTCAAAATTTAGTATTTAAAAAATGCGGTAGAGATGAAAAACTTCCCTCGGGACTACTGAGATTACTTTCAAGTCCTAGTAAGAAAAAGGAAAATTACGAAACATCCGAAACTGGCGAGAAAAAAAAAAAAAAAACATCGCGGCTCATTTCAAACAAAATTCCGCAGCTTTAGGTCAAGACATTTAGGCAGTAATGTGCTAGAAGCGAAAATTTGTCCACACACGTAAATTTACAAGGCCTTTACTGACGAACTTTCTTCATGCATGGCGTCATCTTGTTCGCCGAGACGCTAGTTTTTCAACACCAAAATTAATTATGAGTTCGAAATCGTCAGGTCTCTTCAATCACACCCGCGATTTCCCTACCTTAAATACATAGCTGGACCTCTAGAAAATCTACAAAAATTACGATGGCGCTGGCTACGAAATATTTGCCAGCGAGCGAAATTAAAACGTCCTTCTTATTGTCGAACCCAGCATAGAGATAATTCGCGCCCACACATACGCGATTATTGCCGCATTCAAAGCATCGCGCGTGAGCCGAATAAGCTATTTGTGTCGGAGATTTTCTGCGATTACGGTAAAACAAAAATAAAAACAAATCATCCAAACTCACGCGGTAACGAACTAAACGTAAAACAAAACTAAACCCGAAAATTAAAGAAAACTAATTACAAGAGTCTACGAAAAATAAATAAACAAAAATAAAAAAATGATACTACTGGATGTGTACTGGCCTCCACAGAGAAACAAAGCTATCTATCTGGGGCATTCATTAACTAACCAAAACGAATTTAAAACCTATAAATTACCATTATTTAAGATGCCAATTATAAATTAGTTTCAATCAAAGTAAAAGAAAAAATAAAAGAAATTACATAATCAACATATACTAAAATCCTTCTATAGCTAAATGCTATAATGCAGACATTTGATTTTTTACACCAAAAATATTTTTAAGGATTTTTTCTATAACGCCTCATAATGGCCGCACTCCAAAAATTTGGTCAAATAAGGTACGGTGATTATGCGAGTAAATACGGTAATTCGCCATCTCGCTGACCCTTGATATTCTTGTCAGATGCGTATAACATAAGCAGAAGTGTGTTTACGCCCCAACGTTTTATCTTGGGTGTATAATTCCCTTTGACACGCACAGTAAGAATCAATGAAATATATTTAGCGTCGTCATTTTTTTATTTATTCATAAGTCGTTCAGTATGGAAGTGTACATAGCGTGAATAGTCTTCGGTTAAACGGGCAAATCGTCTTAAAATGCCACAGGAGAGGCAGAGGAGGCTGTGTTTGAAAGACTCCGGAGACACTTCACTTTCTCCGCAGAAGCCGATTAGCGCATCTTTTCTTTAAATCCCTCTTCGGCGGGCAGACGTGGATTGTAAACAGAGCCGCGGTGAAATGAGTCATGTTGGGTGGATGCGGGAGATTTAGGGAAGACCCCCAGGCACTTGGGGAGTCTCCCCCTTGTTCCCACCCTCCCCCTACGGGACCACCCATTTTTTCATGTCTCCTCCTCCAGTCGACGCAGACAGCAGAAATGTGTGAAGACACTCGAGCACTCTTGCCTCTCGTTTCTTTGTGGAGGCGAGGCGAGGAACTGCTAAGCTCGTTAGAAAATTGACAGTGACAGCTGCCTAGAGAGGGAGGGGTGGTTCTTGTGGCCAGTCGTGGGAGGGGTGTCTCGAGTGCTCGTGCCTGGCCTCGATTGTTCGGCGGGCGTGACTAATCGCGCCAGGATTAGACCCTTCGCACCTCGCGGACGCCCGCCCCGCTTGATCCAATAATGCGCCTCTCGAGGGCCCGTCCTAAACACCCTTTCCCGGCGTGAAAAGGAAGAGGATGACGGGCAAGGGAAAAAAATCCGGTTTTAAAAAAAATTGGTGTTGATGGACGTTTATAAATCTGTCTGATGATCGAAGAGAGGGAATAAACAAATGACTGTGCCGTGAGACGCCAGCGAGCCCTTTTGTCGACGGTTCAAGTTCCCGGCGACAATAGAGGCTGAATTCAATATCGGCGCTACGGCTCTTTCTTGCGCGGCGTCTCAAGGAGCGTCGTGCGAAATAAAAATAAGAGAGAGAGAGAGAGAGAGAGAGAGATGGGGAGAAAGCGTGAGAGGGAAAAGTGTTTTGAAAACACGATCTTTGACTTGCACTTTGAGTCGACAATAGACGGTCGGGAAATACGTTTGGGGCGCGGGTATCGATAACTTTTCATCTAGTGACAGATCCTGTTACTCTTTTTCAATGGTGCATAAAAGCTTTCAGTGACGTTACAAAGGTACGTTGTCGAAGGTAAATCCGGGGAATGTTTAATTTATGCTGGAGTGGATAACTTTAGTTGTGTATTAAAAAGTCCTTCAGAAAAACAATTCATGTACAACAGAAGTAGCATATTTGTCGAACTCTCAAAAAATTCTTACAAGAACCCCACGAAACGTGCACATTAACAAATACTTGAAACAATTTAGAAAAAACTTACAAAAAACGACAAGACAAACAAAACGTTGTGACTTTTGCTGGTTTCCAGAAATATAGGCACGTATACTTGTAATTTAAATTAAAGCTTTATTAGCTAGACTGTGTTCGATGGAATTTTGCGAGGTAAAAAGAAACAAATTAACTTATTGTCCGTCCCCCCTGTGTTTACCTTTTAAATTGTGCAGAAACTATCATTGTATTCGGACCCGTAACCGACATTAAGCTACTCTTGAAACATGCCGAGGATTTTAATGTGATATTTTTATAGACCTAGCTGAAATAAGTGCAATTCTTTACGGAATTCAGTGTTGTTCCTTCTAATTATGTGGTTTTACATCATGACAACCCAATTAATACTAGATCGGCCTATGTTTAAAAAAAGTTTTAAATAATATTAAATATTTTTTGATATACCACATTTTGGAAACGGACCAAATAATAGTTTAAAAAAAAAAAAAACAAACGTGAGGCGCATGGAATAGATGATAGTGAGGAGTATAGAGAGTAGCTGTCATTGAGACAACTTTTATAACAGTTCATATTAATTGCAGTTCTATAATATTGTTAGTGACTTAAGGTGAACTATTTATGCATTAGTTATCGATTACTTACGCCCTATGTTTTCCGTTTTAAATCTTACAAGAATTTTCATAGAATTATTTTATACTTATTTGTCCGTTTTAAAAACGTGGTAAATTAAAAAAATGGTTTATTAATGTTATTTTCTCCATTTTAGTCTTGTGTGTAAAATTTTGCAAACGTAGCGTATCAATTTTTTTTTTTTTAATTTTTAAGTAATTATTTTTCTACGAATGTTTCTATTATATTACAGTGTCGTCCATTTCTGAGCTGTGTTTAAAGTTCCAAGTCTCTATATAGCTCATCGTGAAGATAGTTTAACGTGTTATATTAAATAATTTTTTCACCTTTTAAAATTGATATTGCATTGTCATCCAGTTTTAATCAATGTTTAAAGTTTCAAGTTTCTAGCTCACTAGGAAGTTCTAAGACAAGAAAGTCAGTTAATAAGAACGTATTAAAATGAGTTCATACGTATTTAAATGTAGGCCTAATGGATTGCTATGAACACTGTTTTATTTTTGTGTTCATATGAAGTTCAGTGAACATTACCTCGTGGAAAACCGAAATCAGGATGGCTGGATAGGGAATCGTACTCGGGTCCTCCCGAATGCGAGTCCAGTGTCTTACTACTACGCCATCTTGCTCGATGTCAGCCAGTTTGAGTAAATCCGCTTACTCTGTGGAACGTTTGGCCACTCTGAGGAATATCGCTCCACAAAAATACAGAAAGTCAATAAATGTTCCATTGTTTCTCACCGTCAATCTTCCAGGCTTTTCAGACACATTTTGCGACTTGTGCAATGGTATGACACTTGTGTTATCAGATGACTGATAAGTCACGTGGTGCAATTATTAATGGTCGCTGATTTGTGCAGGTGTGCGGTGTCCTGCCAGCCCTTTCCTCTTTGGATCACAGTGCCATCTATTTCACATGTACAGTTTGGGCTTTTACAACCCTTTTGATCTGGACAATGTTTATTAGGCGTGTATCAATAAATTTACATAATTGTGTGAAAATATTTCAGGACACATTTTCAGTATACCCCCTTTTTTTTACTTTATATTTTCTCTTCTTTTTTTTCTCAGCTCTTGGTTAATATGCATTCCTAAGTTATAAGTATTATAGTGAATTTTTTAAATTTATTCCAAAGAAAAATAGTCTTGTGAGATCACCTTCCTGTTTGTCTATGCGCACGTTTCGAAAATGGCGCACTTTTGACTTTTTATTCCACCACACGAGATATTTGAGTAGCAATTTTTCAGAATTTAATCAAACTCGATACCCATATATTACTTACTAAGGTCACTTACTGTTTCTTTTGTTCATGCCTAGTTTGTGCTTTTAAAATGGCGACCTTTTAGCACTTTTTGATCACACGAGTTATCTGACGGAACATTTTTCTCAAACTTGTTGCACACCCACACACACACAGTTCTTTGTAATATCACCTAGCTTTTGACAGTTTTTGTTCATTCCGAGTTAATAAATTGAAAACATTGTCGATTTATTATGATTTCGTGCTATTTTGTATATCGGAAACTGTTCGACCAATTCAGACCAAATTGTTTAGTATATCCACAATTTTGTAAGTTAGTGTGACATTAATAAATAGAGGTCATATTTTGATATCTACTGGACCTATTACAACATAGTTTAATATTTTAACAGTTCGCCGTCCAAACTTTGATTTAAGCTGTCCAAATTGCTGACGGTCCACAATGTGGTAAGATAACATGGCATGAACAAATAAAATTATTATGTCGTGTTTCTAGATGTACGTCACAGAGTGTTTGTAACTCTTGTGGTGACCATATTGAGAAAACACTAATTATATCAATTTGAGTTGTCGGACGTTAAAGTACTTCTTCTTGAAAAAACTATACACGCCAGTTGAGTGGAATAAATGTGTGCGTCATGTCGTCGAAAAGGCTTAAAGTAAAATGTGGGCGCTGGGTAACGTTATGGAGGAGGCTTTCATAACTAACCTTAATGACGACAGTTCTGCGTCATCTGCTTGAATGAACTGTTAGATATTTTTATGTTTATTATATTTTTCTGCTGCAATGTGCAATATGAATATTTTATTTTAATTCCATGTATACCTTTATTTTTAAATAATCGTTGTGTTACTTTATTCTGTTTTGTTTGTCGTTTCACATGTTATTGTTAACGTTCATGAATAGTTACAATATGTGTGTTAATATGAGTGTCGATTATTTTACATTTCTTCCATAGCACATTGCTATGACATTGTCATTGTCGTCTACCTGAGAAATAGGGTTTTATGCCCGGATTTCTGCATTGTTTATTGTGCTGAACGATGTCGCTGTTCAAAGAGATTTCTCGGGGTTCTTCATACCTATCTCATTCACACTCATAAGTTCCCACGACTTTGTGTTCACACTCGCCTAAATACCACCAATTCGTTCATGGTATTCTTCGCTCAGTTCCGGTCTGCCACTACACTTGGCGAGCATTCCGGACACCCCTGATTACAAGCTGCAGTCACGTGAACACTGCGTGATTTCATTGACAGACCTTGCCTTCGATCACGTGCATGTGCTGCGCGCGCTCACACTTGAACGCGAATAGACAGAACAAGTGTAGCAGATGCAACTAGTCCAATGGAAACTAAGGCAACTGTGCCTTAGCTGTGCATTAAAGCCCCTAACAAGTTATAAATTGAAAGCGTATTTAGTAACCAAACAACTGTTAATAACGTATCATTAGAGATGGTGTATCGCGAATATGTTTTGTGCCAATGTACTCTTGAAAACGCTGTAGCTAATTACAACGCATATTACTGGCTGATTTACGTCTGACACAACGTAGCTGTCTGCAGACCAACACAACAGGCATATAATATTACAATATAGTAATTACTATATTATAATATTTGTTGCCTGTTATTGGCTCTGTCAAATAGGGCAACAGCTCCACGCACAAGCAACAACCAGTAATCTTCAGGTAAGTTGAACGTGCGTTGAAACCCACCAAACAGCCAAGTTTTTCCGCGATAAACCATCATCTCTACTTATCATGTTTGATATTCAAGACATGTTAGATTCCACGAAAACACGTTGTCCCTTAGACCTCTTTACAGATATCATTTCCAAAAATTATTTCTTAATCTGGTGATTTGGGCTGCTCGTTTATAATTGAATGAGCGAACATTTCTGCCAAAGTAGACTGCATGGCTGAAGAGCGTGTAGTATTTGTCTTCGTTCGAATGGAAGCAGAGAATCTGTACACTTTAGGCAAGAGTTAGGAAGGATTGTGGCATGAGAAGGTTGAAGAAGTAATTCTACAAATGCTTTCATACTACGCCGACATCTGTTAACGATAGTTAACCTAATCAATAAGCTATGGAGTATTTATGAAAGGAAAGAATCGTGTGCGAAATATTGGACGATTTTGTGTACTTTTATGTTTAAAAGCTTCGTTGATGATAACCCAACGGCTCGATTGTTACACTGGTTAGCCTGTGACGAAAAACAGTGTTTATACTAATAGGTAGTTATTTTCGGTTACATTTGACTTTAAAAATTAAAACAAAAATATTAACTAATTTTTATGTAAGTTTTTCCTCTTTTAGTTTGTTGCGTGAAGAATATTTTTCCGATTGTACATAAATCATTGCAAATAAGGAAGTTACATGTTGGCAAATAAATGCTAAATCAAGTTTGCATTATCTTTCTTTGAATTTAAAACTAAATTATAAGTCATGCATAATAGTTTTAGTTATTATTTTTGTATCAACATGAACACGTACAATGTTGGTTTCCAGTCATATATTTTCACTAAAGTAAAATACATACGATACTAGAGTAAATAGTATTTTTTTAAAGACGGGTGCAGCTCGAAAATATTATATTTATAGATTTTATATGGATTTAGGAGAGAATGTAAATTATGGAATTGATTTCCAAAATCATATGAGCTGTTACTGATGTTATGCCTGCACAATATAGCTCTAAAATATTTAATTCTACTGCCACTCTTTCCTGTTATTAAAATATTTTAATTGGATTTACTTTTTTCTTGTTGATATTTCACGCTATAGGCCTAGTATTCTTCTCTAAGGGATTGAGTAGAAAATCTTCAAACAAATTACGTTCTCTTTCATAGTATACTAACGGTTTAAAAAATTAAAATGTGATTACAAACTCAGGAAAGTACCAAGTTTTAGCAAACACGAGGGAAGGGAGTGGGAAGTGGAAAGATTGGAACTAAATAAGAACTCTCCATCTTTACCGAAGCAACTTGATTTTAAATTCAGAACTTCAGAGAAAAGTTTTTAATGCGCTGAGTGACATATTGTTATGTGGATCGCAATCGGAGTCCCGACTTTTGAATATTGTTGTATTTTTTTTTTTTTTTTTTTTTGATAGCTGAGAGAATAATTAAGTTCTTAACAGCCAATTTCCATTTCCCTTGAAAAAAATCCAAGAGGATGAATATAATCTATATACTCGGGCTTCTAATAATTTATACGAGAATCAGGCGCACTAGATTAAATAATATGAAATGTATATTGATTGAAACTATACAACTATACGTATGTACAGAGCACGCGAGCTTCCGAATATTCCAGTGTCCGAACGAAATGTAAATGTGCATGGTGTATGCGTATTTTTATATAAATAAATACTCTAGTGCATTATCACTTTCAAGGGTCTGAAATCAATGCCTTAAATTCGTTGTGGATTTCTTAATGTGTTGTTATTTTACTTGTATTTTAACAATAGGCCTACTAGTTATTTACTTGTACCTTATTAAAGTTGCGAGTAATAAAATACAGCACTTAGTTCATTTTGAAATCGACATATACTTTAATCAGTAAATTATGTCAACAAACTCATCCCGATGTTAAAAATCTGATTATATCACGAAATTTTATGCCGAAAAATTTTGTGTCTTTGTTCTGCCATCAAATAATTTAGTGACATGCTGTGTACTGATTGCATACATTTACCCAGTTACTCGTTAAGTATCTGAAAACTAATTTTTCTAAATTACGTAATTTATAGCCAAACAGTCGTATTTCTGATCCACGCACTAATACGCACAATAAAGCCCAAAGGAATAATTTTACATTAAAAACCATATTTACGTTTCGGCTAATGTTACGGGGCGAACCTGCAGTTATTTAGTCTCATTCTTCGAATGTTATAAATTTCTGAAACAAAGAAACGTGTATTGCAGTTCGAATAATTTAAACGTTCTATACGGAACAGTCAAGTAAACGAAATGTAATTTTGAAATTGTATAATATATAATATAACATACTATTTCATTACTGATATGCGTGTATTCGGGGGCAACGGGGGTACGTACTCCCCCTTTTTTTTTTTCCCAACCCAACCACAACCCAAATTCCAAATAACTCAAAATAGAGGAAATTGTTTACCATGCTAAATATTCTGAGTCAGTCGAACGTGCATTAAAACTGCAAACATATTTTGTGTTTTGTACTTGTTCACATTCGAAAACTTTAAAGCCGCACATTGCGGGATATCGATGGCAAATTTTAATGTGTGTCCCTGTTTTTTTTTTTCGCTGAGTTATAATTAAAGTATTAAGTGTGTTTTATATATACATATATACATACACACATATATGTATATATATATATATGTGTATATATATATATATATATATATATATATATATATATATATATATATATATATATATGCCAATGATGCTCCTAAAAATATACCTGCCAGTAACATACATACTGGTCGCACTCATAATGCGCGATAAATTAAACATTTTCTACATGTTCTTTCACAATCGTGATGAATTATTACCTAACACAGCTTGGGCAGTGAAAGGAAAAGAGTGGGGCACACATGATTACTAGCTAGCAGCAGTATGGTCCTTAACACTGCCGCCTTCCGGGTCGCAAGAAGATGTGTATTCAGTCGTTTAGTATCTGTGCTTTTTACAATACTGTATGTAGTATACCGTCTACGTACTAATAGCGATTAGAAATGTTTTCGTGCCGGAATATTACTTTTCGTTATTTAACTGTGTTTCTTAAAGAAGATTTCACTCATTCTCGGTCATTGTCAAGCTTGTCTTGCCTTCCGGGCTGGAGTCGCGTCTTGTTGTTAATCTTGTACCGACGTTTCGTCGTATCTTGCAGCAGGAATGTTTATGTCCCGAGCAGATGGCAAACTGTTCTCTTATCTGCTCGGGATGCCATTCGTGCTGGGCGATGCCGCTGGTCGGCGGGTTTTCTCGGGGATCTCCAGTTTCCCCCGCCGCTTCGTTCCAGCGTTGCTCTATACTCACATCACGTCACCCCTCACCAGCGCTAAAGACCTAAATAATAAGTTCTGACAAAATATCTTTTTTCGGTACTCCCTGAAGATGCCTGTTGCAAGGTACCGCGAAACATCGGTACATGATACTGACAAGACGCTGCTCCAGCCTGGAAGCCGAAACATGTGTTTATAATGTTCATTTTCGTTACGAGGCATCTTCAAAATCACTTTTGAGCTAAAAATAGGAGACATGCAGCAACTCCTTTTGTTGTTATTATGCCACTGAAAATCTGATAGAGGTAAGTCGACAGCGGAAACATTAGTGTCTTGAATGTAAAGGTTATGATGTATTCGATCCTCATATCTGGCTCGCCCTTACAACTACAAGTCTCGGGATGCACAAAATGTATCTAGCCAGTATGGTAACAGCTGTGATGCTGTCTTTGTCGATGTCTGGATAGTATATCAAGACTGCAATACGTTTAGCTCAAATGTTTTTGCTATAAAATGCATTTGATAAATTGTATTAAGTAATTTTATCAAACTTAATATTATTAAACGTTTCATATAACTAAATGACTTATTAAAATTTCACAGTAATGCAACTATACAGCAATAGCAGGCAGATTATCAGAAATAAATAAATAAATACATAGTTGAAAAACGGGTGTTTTATTTCATTAGTGTTTTTGTATATTTGATAATTGATTTTAATACTTCGAACCAGAGTTAATTCAAGGGAAAATGAAACAAATATTATTTTGGTTCTCTTGTCGCTTACGTAGATAGAAAAAAATGTTTGCATGTGTAAAACTATACTACGCAAGAAAAAAATGGTTATTATTAAGATATTTATAATAGTAGTCCGTTTCGCACATATAATAATAATATTTTATCAGCCGTGCGTGCTCTTTCCTTCTTTGCCCAATGCAGCAGTCACGTAATTCAAAATAAATAATAATTATTATTGTTCGTGTTTTTATAGACTGGATGACCAAGTATACTGAAGCAAATGTTACATAACAGATGGTATGTTATAAACATTAATATGGACATGTTCATGCAGATACCATTAGTGACATGTTCCTGCAGTGTTACTTAAACGAACTGGCTTCCTCATGAAACTAACCTGTCTTCACCGTCGAATCAAGTCGTTCAAGTAACGAGTTCTGGGAAACTCCAAGTGCGTGTTTGCGGTGAAATGAATAAGTGAATCAGGCCTGTGTAATCATCGTAAGGATTTGAGGAGTATGCTCCACCTCGTAATTTCTTCATAAATCTCCAATTTTCAAATGGCTGAATTTTCGGAACATCACCGGAGCTACAAAATGTTGCGTGAATACTACGTATTTTTCTTCCAAGTTGTATCCTGCGTGCTCCCGCATTCTTCTGCGATACACAGAGTTGCTGCTTCTTTATCTATTCATTATTCCGTTCAGAATGTTTCTTAGTCTCTTCTTTCAGTACTCCTCCCGGCTGTTATATTTTTAGCTTCATTGTTGCCGTATTGCGTGCGTGCAGGCGTGGTCTGCTTGTACTGAGAACAATAATTCCAGTAAGCTCTACTGCTGTACGTATTGCTACAACAGGCTCCATTTTCAGATTATGTGCCATTATACGTTAGATACAATTGAGGATTTAACGTTCAAAAGGGGCTAAGTACCATTTTCGACAAAAATGAGTTAGGTAAATAGAAAGGTGTCAAAACATTAGGTCGAAGACATACCTAAAGTGCTATCTCCTAGTGATATTCATGCGCGCCGTACATCAGCACAATTGCATGGTTGGAGTAACATCAACACATTCTAATTCATTGAAAAAATATATATTGATGTTCATAAGTGTTTTGTATTAGTTACTGTTCAATTGCTCATATTTACTACTTTCCTATTGTGGAAAAAAAAAAAAAAAAAAAAAAATATGTGAACGCATTGGGATATTTCCTTGTTCATTTGTTTGTCGCTATATACTGTTTTTGTCATTATCTCGAAACTTACCTTTTGGCACTTAGCCCCTTATTAATGTTAAGTGTTCAATTCCTTTCGATTTAGTTCAATTCACGTCTCACGTTACAGAATTATGACAATTTATTTTAAACGAATTTGTTTTTAAGGGCGCTGCCTACTTGTGAAGTGTGGCGTTAGCAATAATAGGTATTTACGTGTTAAATCATATATTTACCTCAGTGTTATTTAACGGTACCGCCTTCGGACAGAAACAATTTTCTGCATTGAAAAGAAAATAATAGTACAACAGGAGAAATTAAAATGTAGGGGATCATTTATAAAATTATGTTTTAGAGTATAGTGCTAGTACCATCTGTTCCTAGTTTTCTGGGTATTTAAGAAAGCCCTATAAGATGTGTATCAACGTGGCCCTCACCGAGAAGAACAAATAAGCCAGTGGTGACTATGTTCGACAGGTACTGAGCCCTCACCAAACGTAATTTAACATGTACATCTCTATCCTTCTACTAGAGGTGTAACATCATCTGTAGTAAAAGTTCTTAAATATTTTTACAAAGTAGTTTTCACATTGCTAGTCATAATTTGTCACACACAGCTCGGAAAAGATAGAAATTAAATTCTAATACTTTCATGTGTTTCGATGGATACTAACAGATGGTAAGAGTTAATGAAAGTACGCCAACGTTTTTTATGTACTTAATAGTTTTGGAAAAATGCAAATGACGTGTATGATTTTATAAACATTTTACTGTATCGTGTAGATTCTTTCTCCCGCTTTTTTTTTTTTACGCTGATACTTCAGTTTCTGTGTTCGCCACTCTTTGGATCAAAAAAAGTTGCGCAATTGTGGTTTTAAACTGTTCTTAAATTTATTTAAAAATGCCGTGGGATGGAAATTACACACTATGATTCTCAAAAGTTGTGGAGTCGTTGCAAAAATTTTTTTTTATTCAAAGCAAACTTTTAAATGGGTACGTGGTGTTATAAGATACTTCTTAAGAGGGCGTAGAACATAATTGAACGCTAAAAGCGGTAATCTATAACTGTAGGTATCTTGAAGCCAATTTGCGAAAATTAAATACGTAGTAGCAATACTAGACAATAATTTTAGTCGACGTTTTAAACAAAATTGTTTCCATTGTTACGGACTTCTGAGGCACAATCTCTGATTCCGGAACCTCGTGCATTAAACTGCGGCGCAAGAGATCACGCGTTACGAATGATAATTCTGGATCAATATTTACTCATAAAGTTGGCAAATATGATTATCTAGAATGGTCATTGAGTATTTTATCCATATTGGCTTCGAAAAATGCGTAGAAATCAATTGATGTTTACAGCGTTTATCTATTTACCACGCACTCATTTAAAGGGCGGCCTGGCTGGCGCTCGAACTGCGTGCAGCGTGTTCGGAGTTACGTTTTTTCTCAGAGACCAGTAAACGTGCCTCCACAATGCTTATCTACCAAAAGAAAACACACTTCAGACTACTTGTGAATGTGACTTTCAAGATACCACGTGCGTTGGAAGCATTATTTTTAAGCCCTCATACTTGTCTAAAAGTCTTTTTCACGCTGTTCCTCAATATATATGTACCGGATTTGTTCGAAGTTGAGGTTTACAAGTTCATTTAACTTTGCTACAGTGACGCGTTCAATAATATGACAGGGTCATCGCCTTAAGTCCCACAGTAAAAACGTTGCGGTGGGAACACTGCGCGCGCGTTTATTGCTCTTGGCGTAGAGGCGATATCACAATACATGAGCTGGCCGACGTCGCTCATAGCGCCAAATCGATTCCAGCCTCTCACACACAAACACACCTTTCACCAGGCGACCGCCTGAAGTTACGTATCCAGTAGAAAAAACACTCTTCTTGGGTATCGAGTGAACACACGTCCAGTCCCGTTTTCCTATTTCACTGCTCATTTGGAAATATGGCCAGCCGTTTTGCGTTTTGCATACAAATTGGGAGAGGGATTAAAAATATGAAAATTATAGTGACAATTAAAAAAAGTTTAAGGTATTGAGAAAATAAATATTTTAGTAATCATAATTCTGTCAAAATATGGACAACATTCAGGTTTGGGAACCGCTACTATTTTGGTGTTCTTGCAATGTGAACTGTAGCAGGAACAATATATTCTGTGGATAGAATAATCTACTCTGCAGAAGAATTAATTTGTGTAGAAGGAACTACAGTATGTGCTTTGTTTTAAGAACTGTTCAAATATCACAGGTAAAACCTACTTTCTCGATGTCCCTGTTTTTAAACGGACGGATGATGGTTCCTATAAAACTCTATAGAAATACTACTTTTCGTTTTTTGTTACGAAAATAAAAACGAAATTGACTGCAATCATTTACGTTTACATACAAATATAACTGGTTAATAGTAGACAGTAGTGGGAGGTGATATTGCCAAATTTTTACCAAATCTTTTTGTAACTGATGAGCTTACTTCTACAAGACATAGCCTCAACCGCTACTAAATTATTAAGCTTTTATTTTTTCAAAATCATCGACGAATTTCTTGTACTGACGTCATCTTGTTCGAATGCATGTGTCAGAAAAATATTACCGAAACTTTTATTCTTGCGGGGTGTTCTTGAGATGTTCAAACATTCGTTTGAACGAATCACCTACTACTCGCAAGAGTTCTCCTAAATGTGCCTAACGGTCACTTGAAACGCCATATACTGACGTTCATACGTCACCATCTCCTTATACAGCTGCTGTGACCTCCTCTTCCACTGGAGGCGACGTCAGATTAAGTATTACGATGTCAAGTTAGATATTCTTTCAACACGCACCATGCCTCTTAGGTTCGTTGTTCCTCAGTAGTTTTCGTTCCCGACTAGAAATGTGGGTCGGAGTACTGGCAAGTTGTCTTGCACGGGTCGCTTCCAAACAAACATCACGACGCGGCCGGCGACATGTAAATGTCTCGGCAAGACTAAACGATCAGGACGCGGCACGGCGATGCTATCGGGCCACAAGAATAAAGGCGCCGCCGAGATGCGATCGCCAAGCGCGAGAGCTCGTCGCCTAGAGCGGCGTTCGTCTCGACACTTGGTAGGGTGTTTAAATAAGGTCGTGTCAGGGGGAGTGGGGGGAAAGAGGGGACTGGCTGGGCTAATTTGTGCGGCGGATAAACATTGCGCCTGGCTCGGTCGGGAATCCTCGAGATCCCTCAAGACTGATGGCAGGGATGCAAGCCGGCCGATGAGCAACACGGAGGGAGCAGTTTACTGGATAGGGGTGACGGGCTGATGAGGACGATGGACGAGGCAAGGGAAGGAGAGTTGTTGTATTCCAAATAAGCCGGCCCACATTCGTTTGTCGGTCTCCCTCTCTTGAGAAATGGGGAGAACCAGGGGTAAGGAGCTGGCATGTCCCATGACACCACCGTCCTACATCAAATGAACGGCTCTTGAGGGAGTCTTTCTTATAGACATTTTCCTCCGCTGATGCGACGATTCTCCCGCCTTGTCTTGACTTCGTAACATCATTCAAGTAGTGCCAGCATACAACGTTCCATCCATACAGGTCCCAAGATTCCAGTGACAGCGTAAAGAAGTGCCGTTCCCATTTAAAAGCCAGGCAGATTGCCATCGCATTATTTCTACACTCAAATGTTTCATTTAACATCGTCTCATAACATACCCGCCGAAAGAGATTGTGTATCAGTATTTTGATTCTTGCAACTGATAAAACGTACCTTGACGGTTTGATAAACAGGTCGTATCATACAAAACATTTACAAGGCAACGTTTACAGGTGTTAGTTGTTCATACTAAAGAAATACCGCATAGAAGCCTACCCTTAAATTAATTGTGTAATAAATTAGCCGGTGGTCTGTTCAGTATAGTTCTGAGCTTTATTATTATTTTTAAAATATATTTGCAGGTTTTCGTGGCTATGGTTTTATTGGCTTCCGAGGTTGAGCCACGTCGTGGTAGGGAGTACCCGTGCTTCGTACTCTCTACCGCTACGGGGCGGCTCAACCACCGAAGCCAATATAACAGTGTTAAATTTTTTGTTTTGATTTATTTATAAAGACACTGGGGTAGTGACATTGTTAAGTGCGGAATATTGTGAGTGCAAATTGTTTGAACGATTCTTCATACAGGATGTAGCATTAAAAAAAAAAAAAAAAAAAAAAAAAAAAAAAAAAAAAAAAAAAAAAAAAAAAAAAAAAAAAAAAAAAAAAAAAAAAAAAAAAAAAAAAAAAAAAAAAAAAAAAAAAAAAAAAAAAAAAAAAAAAAAAAAAAAACGTTTATTATAAATATTTTCTAGTTGTAGCCTTGTTTTGGGAATTTGAACCCTTAAAAATATCATCATGACTCAGGAATTATTTTTTGTGTTCAAAAACCATTTTTACCGTACATTTTATTACATAGAGGTTATGTCAGTGAACATCTTATTATTGTTAATAATATAGGAAACGTGTTTCGAAATTTTCTTTAAATCGACGTCATTTGCATACTGTCTCTTTCGAATTCAGTCACCGCCATTACCAATGATTCCTTCTTTGCCAATAATTTCAAGTTATATGACGAACCTGTTGCTTAGTAGATGACAAGATAAAATTCTCTCGAGGTCAGATGTCAAGGGATGAAGATTCGGGGTTTAGTGGTTTCATGCTTTTACGACTACTATTTGTCATTTTAGTCCTTTAATTGTAACGAATAAAGTTCTTATAGTAATTTAAAATTAATAATAATGTGGGTAAATATTTGAGCAACAATGATTGCGTACAAAGAAAACCACAAAGGAACGCCCTACTACGTCGGCCAGTAAAACTCCGTTTAAACACGACACTTGCGTTGTCGAGTGGACCAGCGGTCTTCAATGCGTTGAAGTTTTTGTATGTCCTAATGTCTCGGATGCCCTGTGTAACTCGTTTTGGACATCGCTGTATGGCGGCAGAACCACACGAAGCAAACACGTCTTGACACTCGGGATCGGATTACAGGCCCCATTTGGTCGGTGGTTATTCACGCTGCCCTTTTGTTTCGTCCCAGCTCGTCTTGTGTTCTTCAGACCAGCTCGGCCGTTCTCAGCGCTGCTTCACCGGCTTCATTCTCTGGCGCCAGATTGTTCGCGACGTGAATGCCTGCCTCCATCCTCGACGTGTTCTCGCCACACAGTCTGCCCACCAAGTTGCTTGCTCCTCGTCCTTGCATCTCTTGTCCACAGGCTCTCTAATATTACTCGCATATTGGCGTGTGTGGTAGTTAATCTTTGGGGAGAGGGCTAGGCAAGTGTGTCCAGTGGCTGAAGTGACGATCATACTCTCAAAATAATTTTGTCGTTGCCCGGAACCGAGCAAAGTGGCGTCGTATAAAGACACTGGAATCACGCTCGTGATGACCCAGGTTCGATTCCTTAAACAACCCTCCTGGTTGCAGTTTCCCGTGTTTTCCCGAAGAAGCCTCCAGGTGATTGCTGTTAATTATCAAATTTTCTAAAAAAAAAAACTTAGGCAGGGAGGGTCCGTAGGGTTCAGACTACCACCAATTTTTTTACCGTATGTAAACTGCTTGAATAGCACCATTCTGCAACTTGAAGTCTAAATTTTCCAGGGGGCGGGGCGGGGGCTATAGATCCCCTGCTTTATTTGGGAAGGGTTGGTCTGTGTTACTACATAACATACCCAGGTTCAAAACCTTCACATCCCCATACACAATTCCTAGCTATGATCCTGTCAGACACACCCTCCCCTCACCTTCCCCTCCCTCCAACAAAAATCTTGGCTACGCCCCTGATGCTCCCTTGATCCAACCGGTTTTGCTATTATTATTTTTTAAGCTTAAACGACAGCAAATATCACAAATCTCTTTGGCCGTTTTGTAAAAATGTATTTTGCAGTGATAGCTTTTTTTCGAGACAATAAATTGTATGGTTTCAACTAATTATTCAGTTAACATATTTTTTTTCATTACGTAATTAGCTGAAATCATAATATTTACCGCCTTGAAAAAATTACCCAACATGGTGAAAACCATTTTAAACGAAAGTGTCAAACGTATTTTGGCGTAATATGTAACGAGGCTGTGCAGGTGACAGAGAAAGACAGTTACTTCACCCGCGAGTCTGAACAGGAAGTGAGTTCGCCGGGGCTCGAGGGACCATCGTGCTCTTTCCGGTCAAGAGTTCTGTGGACGACGGCGGACGGAAAGATTTCCTCCACTCGTGCGGATGAAGTCGGAATGCCGTGCTTCGGCGGACTGTGAATTTCTGCTGCGGACACAAAAGAAAGTGGGAAAGCCGACCTTTGCGAGTGTGAGGGATGCGGGAAACATGACCGAGGAGGGAGGGGGCTGGACCGAAGGTTTGCTGAAGAGAGATATTCGCGAGGGTCTCGGAAAGAGGTGGGTGGGGTCCTTCCGAGCGCCGCTGGGCAGAGACGTAGTCACAAGGAACGCAGGAGGGAAGAGTGACTGGGAACTGGGTGGCACGTGAGCGGGATTCCTGGAGCAGGGTCTATTCCTCTGTTGGGGAGGGGGTTGGGGGAGACACTGCACTGCTCCAGGAAGAGTTTCCAAGGCGACGTTTGCTGTGTCTCTCCTGCCAATACAGACGCAATATTTTCATGTACAATGTTGTAGAAGTGAGCACTTTATATAATGACCTCTCAACCGATATCGTAACCAATAAACGTATTTTACCGCCACCTCAGCAGTTCGTTTTTGGAACTCTGTTTACTAACCACGTGGCAATAAATGTTTATACTTGGAAATAGTTGAAGGATATAGAGCAACTGAATGAACCAATAGAGAGTAAAAATTTCTCTCTTTGCCGTGAGTAGCATGCCGTTTAGCAGCGTGCTAGATACAAAAATAAATTCAATTATTACTGCTCCATAGATAAACATTTTCGGGATCATCAATGGAAAAAAGTGTGTTTTTTTACAGTATATTTGTAATGTAATCATTTAAGCAATGTTCCCTGCCAACTAGGATAGTATAGTGAGGTGATTTTGCGGTGGTTTGCCACTGCCTGCCTCAATATGGTGATGAGGGGACAACACAACACTCAGTCTGAACCCGAAGAGGTAACTGTCACTATTGACCTCCCCGACCGGGACTCGAACCCGGGATTCTTGACCCAGCTGCAAGGATAAACATCAACTAGGCCATGGCCAGACCGGCGTCACTTATTATTCTGTATGGCACTTGTTGACGACTTTCCGGTCTACTCATGACATATTTTCACAATTCGGCACCTTCCTTCGCAGTAAAAATGGTTGACACCTTAACCCAAATGGGGTTTTATTGAATCTATCTATTCAGAATACGACTGAGATCCAGCCCATTTAATATAGTAAGTCGGCAGCTAGCAACTGACCAGACAGCAAAATCCTAATCGGGCACTGAGTTGTTCCTATGACCTTTTATTTTAGACCACCTCTTCCTGAGACCCATCAAGTCAGGCTGAGACTCACTCTAAACTTGAATTGGTGATAAATGAACCACTTCGGTAAAATTTAAGTCGTCTCAGAAAAAAAAAAAAAAAAACTGAAGTTGGTGAGCCCATCCTGACTGTTTCTGTGACGAATTTCTACTAGTTAAAAAGTTATTTCCTCTTATTCTTAGTAAATTTCACCTGCCTGTTAACCGATTTTTGGCAAATTCTTCAATCCCATCAGTCAGAAACATATTGTTATCTGGAATTTCAGTGATTAACATTTCACTGATTTTAACCACTGATTCATATTTAGTGTATGCTACCCCACCTTTGCTGTCTGCCTAGAGCAGTACAAGAGTTGCGTCGTTGCTGAACACGGTGATCATTCTTCGTGGGAGGCACCTCACTATTAACATCCTCCAACTGTTACATTTATTCACACTTCTTGGAATTTTAGTCTTAGACTCTAAACGGCATGACTGTGTAAATGGACCACCCCGCTAACAAGTGCCTACAAGAGCAACAGTTGATCGCTTAAAGTTCGAGGCGTGGGGAATGCCCGGGAGTTTTGTTTCCTTACATTGTAGACTGCCTAGCGACACTTCAAGGAGGCAACCCTTGGGTTACAATGTTTAGTGATAGATCATTCGATACCTTCCTGACGCTAACGAATATATGTTTTCTTATATAACAGAACCAGTAATTGTTGGACTTTCTGGACAGGTTACAGTGAACTTCACTGGCAGTATACACAAAGTGAGTCCGTCAAACAGAGACTTTAGGCAATAAATTAAGCTTTCTCAGTAATATATGTGAAATATTTAGAAAGTGATAGATGTAGATCACAGTAAACACTTCTGGAGCTCTGTTATCTTAATATTCCAACGAATTTGCATCTTCCCGCTACTTGTCAAACTAAACCTAAGACTTTAAATAAAATACACATATTTCATTTTACACAAAAGTTAACGTCTGAGGCTACAATTAAGTATAGTTTTTCGTTACTACTTTAGACAAGGTGGTGATGAACAGCCTATATATTCGTTTTAACTACATACATTTTTCTATTGCTTATTTTACCCTATTTAGCTCAATTTATTGCGCCTTGATTCCATTCATGAAATAATCCTTCTTGCACAAATTGAAATAGGCCTATCTTATTTTTACTGAAAAAACCTTCAAGTATACAATTATGTTGTCTGCAAAATTGTATATTTATGCGGCTATTACACGAGACACAGTAGTAGTTCACTTTAAACATGATTTACAATACGCACGGTCACACGGTGTCTGAAGTAGTTTAGATCGTCGTTACTTCCTGCCACGGTCTTAGAAGAACAGGTCTGGACACTCGCCTATCTAACAATGTATTTTGCTTGACCCCCTTGTTGTTTGGCTGTAGTTCGTCAAGTTACCGAGAATGTCGTACTTTCTGGCGCTGTAATCCGGGCGGTCGGACTCAAACTCCGTCCACGTTTTTCCATTGTTAAATTTATAAAGTAAATAAAGATTGCTGGGGCCTTTTCTTAAATTTGTGAGTGAAGAAAGTATTTCATAAATTGATAAAAAATACGTTTTGATAAATTGTTTATCTTAGCGGAAAGGAAGTGGGTGGAGTTTAGTCCGCCCGCCGTAACATCAGCGCCAATAAAACACAATATTCTCGGTAACTTGGTGAACTACAGCCAAACAACAAGGGGGTCAAATATCCAGGCGAGTGTCCAGACCTGTTCTTCTACGGCCGTGCTTCCTACTCAAACTGAACAGGTTGTAAAAGTAAATCAGATCGACATATCTTCTATGCCGTGCTATGATAGGCTCGTTAAACGTCAATCAACCATTGCGACAAGATGGCTGACAGCAGGGAGTCTCGTAACAGCGGCGTAAATAAAATGAATAAGTTAGCTATTGAAGTGTTTTGTAGGTGACTTACAAGAAAAAGGATTTGCGTGATATAATACGCATAACCTCAAAACATAAATACAGCAACTATGTGTACATAAACTGTTGTGAAAAAACACTATATATATTACTTTACCAACAATCGAGTGTCTTGTAAAGCCCGAACATGTTTACTTCGACAGCTATTCAACTGAAAGTGTTTAAATTTGACCGCCGGAAAACTGTGCAAGTAAACAACTTTGGAGTGCCGTGTCACCGCTGCCTTAGTTTGGGTTATTTAACACATTCTTGTACTTTCATAAAACAAAGTCATAAGAACTGAAAGCTTTTGGTGGTATTTTGGATATATAGGCCGTTCACAATAAAGTGAGCACTGCATAAAGTTTTCTTTCCGCCGTTTTGCACGTATCTTTACTATATTTAATACGAAAACTTCCACGTAATTTAAAAACCAGTGTAAAAGTTTCAACACACACAAAAGTTAACATATAATTGGCCCAATATAACATATTTTAAATTAATTTCAAGTTCTGCTGAGTGCGCAGTTTATAGTGAACAACCTATATGAACTTCTAGAGTACTCATAGAGGGTGAGAGAGTGAGAAGGGGGGAGGGAGAAGCTGATTATTTACTGCTACATTAGTTTGTACGTTAACTTTTTTGTCTAATTATAAACACATTACTTTAAGAGTTTTAGCATTGATACACATATGCAGCAAGGCCAGGAAACGAATGGAAAAAATGAAGAGTTATATATAAATACTGTGTAAGTTTACCTCTGCGTGTTAAAGATGTCAGTTGGTTTATATCACCCAGTTATAATTTGAAATAATTCATGTGGTAATTGTTTCACACTCGGAACGGATGTGTGAAAGTGACTTATTATTTTGTCAGTCAGTGTGTGCATGATTTTTATCTTATTATTGTTCATGTTAAAAATGTTAGTGTGACAGGTGTACATATATATTTTCTGGTGTGTTGGCAGGACGGAGACAGATGCTGCTACCACACTTCCGCCCGACAAGGCAGGTGAGTATTGTATTTTGAGCAAGTTTTTATTCTCTCTTATCTGGTTTTCCATCTAGTATTTCACCTTTACGTGACTGTGCCACCCACAAAGTATTCTCTTGCATAAAACATTGGTCCTTATTTAAAAGTAGATTCCTTTTTTTTTACGACAGTCCGCCCACCACCCTAGAAAGAAAGCTGCCGGTGTATCGGGTTCCTCGTGGGATGCAACGACTTAACCCAGGCCAAGCAAGGATGATACATGTAACCTGTCTCAAATAAGAGATACGTTCTAGGCTTGACTGACCATCCATTTTATTTTTTGCTAGTTCTTTTGAAACAGGACAATGCCGGGTGGTGAGATATGTGAGAATAAAGTTCACATTAAAATATGAGTCAAGACCCTACAAAACAGAGAGCTAAAACATTTTTTTTCCTCTCTTGTACGGGCGAATGTCATATGGGCTAGGAGTGTGTTACTTTTTGTTCACAAGATGGAATGTCGAGCACCTGACACATTACGCTTGTGATGGAAAGATTAGGCATACTGATGTATACTTTTCGGTGGGAGTTATACACGACACTGGGCGCGATGGAATCAGCAGTTTGAATAGGAAACGGAATTCCTTTGAGGAAACCAACGTCCCATTCCTATTTTTTTTCTCTTGCCTTTTTCTGAATACTCTTTCATTCGTTCCCATTCACATGCTCTCTCTTTTTCTGTCCATACATTTTTGTACTCTGTATTTATTTTAAAAAAAAATGTATCAAGATTTGAATGTTGTGATTGGTAATGAAGACACGCAGAAGGAAGCAATGTGAAGCGTGATAAAGGCCCTTCGTAACTTATTTCTGTAGCCTATATGTGACTTCGCATCATACAAAGTGAGGCAGAAAGAACTTCCTGATAGGTCTTCAAGTAAATGTCAGCCTGATAGAAAACGTTTTATTCATTGAGTGTACGGATCATAATATTCGCTAGTATATTACAGTAGTAATATATTTTTCGCTTTTTGGCTTTGTTTCTTGAATTAACGGGTGACCAATCAAGTATTAATTTTTGACGGTTTTAATTGTTCAAGATCAAGCAGTATTGTGCACTTGTATGTTGACGACACTGCAAAATATCAAAGAAATAATACATTTTCTGTTATAATATCAGTAACCAACCCCCCCCCCCCCTCAAACTATGGTTCCGTGTTTTCAAAAATACGTCACACCTATTAGTAACATGTTTTACGGCCCATCGGAATTGCAAACAACTGATTTTACGGATAATCCGTATCTAGGAGACTAGCGGTTCCATTCGTGAACAGAAATCCACTATTTTCACTTTCGTCATACTTTACGCCGTATTTTCTACAAATAATATTATAAATTCACGGTCGCAAATTATAGTTTCATAGACAAATATAATACTACGTAAATACTGTGCTGTAATTTACTGCTCTACCCATAAAGACGGCATTGGTCTTGGCGCCCGTGTTAGTATCGTCCAATATACTTATCTTCCTTATTGCCTGCAGTGGGTAAAAAAGCGTGCGGCGAGGACTTCTCTTGAGCAGTGTTAGCAGTTTGTGACGGGTTTCCTGGGGATTGGCGATGTTCCCAGTTCGGTCTCCATTCTTGCCAGCCAATCAGCGTCGAAGCGTCTGTGACGAGCACAACAAAAATGATGGACGCGACGTGAATTCGGAATAAAAAGTATTTATTTATTCGCGTCGCCGACGCGAAAAAAATGAGTAATAGAATTTAATTTGGTGCCCACAGGTTTATGAAACTGATAAGTTGGCAGTAAATTCCATTTATTTATATTATGAGATATTTTGTTATTATATGTAAATCATAACCTTTTTAAGCAGATGTGTGACATTATTTCCTTGTCAGACATATATTACAAATAAACGGAAATATAGTAACATAACACAAACTTTAATAGCTGTCTTATAAGTACGGGCCTGAGGATTTCGCGTATTCAATGGCCCGCGTGCTAGAATCCATAGTCCTATGAATATTCAAGCGCCGTCTATTCATTCATTGTCTGTTGTTCCAGTGAGTAACAACTAGTGGACAAATGGTCGGGGCTTGAGTATGCACGGAACAATGCATTCTAACATGCAGGTTATTGAATCCGCGAAATTTTCCCCCCTACTTATAACAGATTAGTATATAGTGGCAAGGAACAATGTATATGTGATACTTTTTTTATTTGTCGCGCGACAGCCAAACTAGTGTTCCCAATAACAAGAATGTTTAGTTTCGCACCGCGCCTTTCGCTTCGATTCCGTTGCGCTATTGTGATTCCAGCACTACTGCAGCATCAGTAGCAACGGGTCGCCGTCTAATAGCGGGGCAAATGCTTTCCAAACGGCAGGCTGAGGGTACGGTTTGGTAGGGGAATTCATGGAAATTGAGGGGATTAAGTTTAAAGAGTTAAATACTCTCCAACCTAAACAGTCATCAAAGCATCGTACTAACAAACAATAAGACTACACTGAAAGAATATTACAGTAAGTTAGTTGTGAATGACTTCCAGAATGTTATCCTGGACGTAAGGCACATAATGAAAGTAGCCGGAACTTGAACGCGTGTGTTGATTTTTTAAAAGTAGAACTTATCCATACTTTTCCATACAAATGTATGTTATACGCAAGTTTCAAATATGGAAGAAGTTAAGTAGTGTGAACCGAAATCCTTTGAACATGTAATGCGAAGTTATTGATCAGTTTACCGACCAACCCCTTCTCCCCCACCCCCGGCCTGAAATTATGAACACCGAACGCTTCTGATTACAGGTATGAAAATGCGTATATCATATTATATTCTTAGTGACCTCTGTACTTATATACAGTATGAAGCAGAATCAAGTGAATTAATATGGCACGATTGCTTTTAAAAAAGTGAATTTGTCCACAAAATTAATAAAGTGCATGTATGTTTGCCGTGAAAATTGACTTTGAAATTATATTTGATTATATTATTATGTTGTATATGTTAGATTTGATTATATTATTTTATTATATATATTAGATTTTATTATATTATATTTGATTATATTTGATACTAAACAGCGAAACTCCGAAGAGTGTCTTAGTAGATTAAATACCAGATAGGTTTTGATTTTGTATTTAAATAGTTATAATTTTGAAGTCGGTTTTTAAGGCCGTATTAGTTCCACACTATATTCACTAAACGGACAGATTGAAAACTTGTTTTATTCCTAATTTTGTATAAACTACCACCGCACAAAATGAACACACTCCGCCCTGTTATCAAGCTTAGAGACGGTAGAAAATCGCGAGAATATTTTCTGTCAACATAGTCTGCAAACCAGTGTAGAGTCGTGCTCCTTGTATGATTGGACGACGGTTATGTGGCACGGTTTAGCTGTTTACAGACGAATCACAGAAGTAGAGTCGTAGTGCACCAATATTACCTTTGGCCCAGTCAAATAGGCACTCACCAGTAATTGGTAGAGACATACAAAATTCGCGTTGTTTTCTGACACCTGACAGACTCAAAGTGACTATAGGCTCGTTCGTCTCCCGCTGGCTGATATTGTCATGACTTTGCCGCGGAGAATGCTTACACGGTAGAGAGTCCTATCTCTGTAAAGACGTAACACACGTAAAAGCTCGTGGCCAATTAAACCGCAGATTATGCTCTGTTATGTATAGGAATTTGAAGTTTAGTCTGCTACCAAACGATAACGGGAATTTTGCATGTCTCTAGTAATTACATAAAAGCGTCGGAAATGAATACAGTAAATTGTAAAGCCTAGCAGATAGACAATTCTTTACATCCTCTAAAGCCCGGTACACACTAGCCATAATTCAGTATAGAATTCCGTATCAAATTCATTAGACTACAAGTAGCACTGCGACAGTGCGTACCGCAACTACGCTGGTTCTACACAGAATTCCGTACTGAATTTCACGGATAGAGCCCGTCCTATTTTTCATCGCAGTGTATGCTCACACGCATGTGCAATACACAGTTTCAGCCACCGCACCTGCGAAGTACACAAGTAGGGTTGCCAATAGCGTTTGAATAGAAATAAAATTTTGGTTTCCTACTGAACAAAAGACCATCGAAGTTTACAAAACCTAAATAATACGAGATTGTTTCACTTACTTGGCAATTACACATACGTCTTGTATTGTGAAATATTTTTCGGGAGTTTTACAATTACACTTTATGGAATACTGCAACCAACATCACGAATATATATTTATTCTTTATTTACTGAAACATGTTAGTAAACATAGATAGTGTGTACACAACGCAGAAGTTTTGCTACATAATTCTGGTATGAAATCGCAATCGAAATTTATAAACACAATTAAGTAAGTAATTAAGAAGATAATTAAGGATAGTGTGTATTGGGCTTAATAATGATGTACATTACTGGTTGAAATATGCGTAGAGCCCTAGTTTTTGGGGAAAAGAGTTTTTTTTTATCAAATCGTTTCAATACCACATCTGCAAATCAGCTTCTTAGTCAGTCATTGTATGTTTTTATGTCTCGGCGTTTTGGAACAGACTAAATAGTAATACAGATGCAAAACGACGTGGCGGCTCATTTGATGCGGGCGAACTTAGCCGCTTTATTGGCTGTCCGAGGCTGTTGATACCAGCCCCGTGTATGTCTGGCTAGCAGGGCAGCCACCTTACATTGGCTGGCAGTAGGCATTTCCGCCATATTGCTGGTCAGCGAAGCTATTTTGCTTACGTGTGTGACTCAGTTTGCCGTCTTACAGGTTATGTCACCTCTGTATTCCTAAATATTATGTGGTTTTGTGGTTCGGCTCTCAAATCACTGATGCGTGGTGTTGCAGTAACGTACCTTATTCTTAGTGGCTAGAGGTACGTAAATTTCGCAGATACATTCCAGGTCAGGTTGAACGCCAAGTATACTTCGTTGTCATGTCTGTGACTTGCTGCGGCGGCTGTTACGAAATGCGTTTGACTACTGCAAGCCAGTAGTAAATAAGGAAATAATGCGAAGTGCTATCGCTTGCTACCTGCTTGTACGGTTATAAGCCAATAGATAATCGATTGTGGCCAGTGGGTGTATAGGACTGGCAAGTCTAGGCTGCTGTCAGCTGAATCCGCGAAATTGGCGTACCTCTATTAATAGCACAGCCAAATGTGAGACGTGTCTGCTCAAAGACACGCTGTCAATAACCATGAATAGCGACCTAAAAAATTCGCGTTTTCTTTTGGACGCGTGCTAGAATTCAAACAACTACCGTATAAGAACAGACACTAGAAAATTTCGCTGATTCAATGACCTGCACGTTAGAATGCACTGTTCTGTGTATACTCAAGCCCCGACCATTTTATCAACTAGCTGCTACTCAAAGGAACAACGTACAATGAACCAATAGACGGGGCTTGAATGTGCATAGGACAATGGATTCTAGCGTGCAGGTCATTGAATCCGTGAAATTTTCCGGGCCCTACGTGTAAGTTAGTGTCACTTTTTCAATTGGCTTTTGCTTTATTTGACACCTCTTGGAGAGCGTTGAGCCAATCATAAAGAAGCAAGTTAGTTAGGGGTAATTCGTGTTGTTTCACAGTGTCAGCGAGCAGCTAACGAACAGCTGTAGTCTACTTGAGTACACATATATTCTTGAAGGCTAGCCTACACGTCAGTTAGCCCGCGAATTTTTCCCGTCTCTAACCATAAAGCAGAGCTGAAAATGTGCGCGTAAGACATTAAAACAAGTTGTTTTCACCAAAAAACCAGCGGCTGTAAAGCCCGATACACACTATCCATGATTAATTCAGTGTAGAATTCCGTAGCAAATTCTATGCGAACAGCACTGCGTCAGTGTGTACCGCAACTACGCCGGTCCCAGACAGAATTCTGTTCCTAATTTCACTGATAAAGCCCGTCATATTTTTCATCGTAGTGTATATGTTCACGCGCATTCGCAATGCACAGTTCCAGCCACCGCGCACAAGTACGCAATCAGAGTTGCCAACGTGATTTGAATAGAAATAAATATCTTGTTTCCTGCTAAACAGTGGCTGCCGGAATTATCAAAACCAAAATAATACAAGATAGTGTAACGTATTTGGAAATCACATGCGTGTCTCGTTTGTGAAATATTTTTCGGGAATTCTACGGTTATACTTTACGGATTATAGCAACCAACATCACAAACATATTTTTCTTCTTTATGTATTGAAAGTTATTAGTACACAATGATAGTTCGAGGCACGATTATTTCACGCATTGATTCTAGGTCAGGTTGAACGTCAACAACGTATACTTCACTGTCATTACTGTGATCGGGTAACAGTTGTTTTCATACACATTTGACGACTGCAAACCAGTAATATATAAGGAAATAACTGGTGGTGAAATCACGTGGTACCCGGATGCACAGTTAGAAGCCAATGAACAATCGTCAATACCCAGTTCGTGTATAGGACTGAGAAGTCTAGACTGCTACCAGATGAATACGCGAAATAATCGTGCCTCTAGTGATAGTGTGTACTAAACATTCAAGTTTTGATACATAATCGTGGTGTAAAATCGCTGTCGATGTTTGTGAACAGAAATATATAAGTAATTGAGTAGAAAAAGAAAGACAGTGTGTACCTCCTAAGTATGTGGGGAGGTGTGCTTGGCGGTGTATAGAGTGGTCAGGGAGTGGCGTGTGTGGCAGGGTCGTCGCTGCGTTGGGTGCGGCCGCTGCAGAACGTGACCAAGGAGGCGGGAGACTCGGTGAAGATGCGGTGCGAGGTGACTGGCTCGCCTCCACCCACCAAGCTGCGCTGGTACAAGAACGAGGCGCCCGTCCAGGAGGAGCGTGGTCGGCTGTCCGTCAGGCGCTACACGCCGCAGGTACTCTCGTGCCCTCATTTATTTGTCTTGTATTTAGGCTTGGGCCCTCTCTTATATCTAACATTTCGCGAATCCAATGACCCGCATGTACGCTCAAACCCCGTCTATTCGTTTATTGTCTGCTGCTCCAGTCTGGTCTGGGCTTGAGTGTGGATAGGAAAGTTGATTCTAAAATGTAGGTCATTGAATTCGCGAAATTTTCCAGTCCATAATGGTAGTATAAAGTGAAAATTATTTGTGCCAAACGCAGCTGTCTCAAATATTGCAATAGCGGGATTTTTATTGGCTTAGTCAGATAGGGCAACAACTTTACGTGCAAGCGAAAGCAATTCATCTTTTCATAAGCTTGACGTACGTTGAATTCCAGCAAATAGTCAAGTTTTTCCGCGATAAACCATCATCTCTACAAATAATTTTTTTTTGGAACAATTGTCAAAAAACCGTAGTTTCAAACATTTTTACACAATCTGTAGGGTCCTAAAAATTACCGCTCTTGGGCAAAAGCTAGACTTGATACAACTGTTGCTTGCACTCGCCCCCAGAATTCCTACAAATCATTTTGGATTGCACACACACACACATACCCACTCGCACTCCATTGCCAACATTGTAATCGCTGGTTTTGTGCATACACATTGTCTTGTTCTAAAATTACTATGTGTCGTGTCTAAAAATTCATACTGTAAGCAAAATGACGGAAGAGGGAAAAAATTAAATAAACAATTAACCAAATAATGCTACATGTAATACACGTACGGAGATTATGCACGTGAGCATTCATTTACGAGCACTCGTTACTCACACTCGCGCACTCACACTCTGCATTACGTAACGACATTCTGACGTCACTTCCGAGTGGTAGTGCGTGAGTGCGAATATTTGTGCAGTTTGAAACACGGCTTGTGGATTCGTGTCACTTTCGCAATTGCACCTTGACTTACGTGACTCCTGGAGGACACTGATCAAATAATAAATGCAGGCGCAGTCAGGTGGTATCCCGATGCCAGCAAGCAGCCAATAAGCAGCTGCTTTCAGATTGAGTGCACAGTAGCGACCTGAAATATTCGCGTTTTATTTTGGACTCTTGCAAGGATTCAAACAACTATAAGTTCGTGTCACTTTTTCAATTGGCTTTTGCTTTATTAGACTCCTCCTGGAGAGCGTTGAGCCAACCATAAAGAAGCAAGTAATTTTGAGGGCAATTCGTAGAGCCATGAACATTCGCTAAAAGAATTTTGCACCAATTTGTTTCAGTGCCTTACGTGCATATCTTCTACAATGCTTCGGTTATTGGCAGCATGTCTTTGTGAAGTCACATCTCTCATTTGGCTGCGCCAATCACAGTAAGGTTACTTCAACACCACACATTTGTGATATGTAGAGACATGAAAAATTCACGTTTGATATTGGCCCCACGCTAGATTTCAAACAATTGTAAGTTGGTGTCACATTTACAACTGGTCTTTGACTTATTTGACACATCTTGGAAGTCGCTGAGCCAATGATAGAATGTAACTAACTGCAGGCCCATATCAGTGAGTCAGCGGACAACCAGTGAACATCTGTTGTCTTCTTGAGTACACATATATTCTTGGAGGTTAGTCTACATGCTGGTGAACCCGCGAATTTTTCCGGTCTCTAATGATATGTGGATAGAACCTCAAGGCACGTGAGAGTTAAAACATCCAATCACCGACTACAACACAGAACTGCAGATGAGCAGCTAATGAACACTTGTTGTCTCTTGAGTGCACATATGTTCTTGAAGGCTAGCCTACAGGTCGGTGAACCCACGAAAGTTTTCACTGTGTCTGTCATACTCCCTCGGCGAAATTGACGTAGAACATAACTCGTGTTCACTTCAGTAAAACTTTAAACTGCGTCTACGCTACATAATAAAACATGTTTAGAGATTATGGTATATCGCGAAAATATTTCGTAGCAACATGCACTTGAAAACACTGTAGCTTCTTGCAACATGTGTGATTGGGTGATGACACGTCTCACATAACACAGTTGTCTGCAGACTATGAACAGGCATCAACTATTACAATAGCGGGATCCTTATTCGCTCAGTCAGACAGGGCAACAGCTCCACGTACAAACAAAATCCAGTAATCTTGTGGTTAGCTGGACATACGTTGAAAACTCAGCAAATAATCAAGTTTTCCCGCGATAAACCATCATCTTTAAGCATGTTATATGTTATACCATGAAGTTATATAAACATCTTATAAATTAGCGAAGGAGAAGTTACATAGCAAGGCATACAACAAGTTTATATAACTTATTACAGAATGCGAAGGGAAATGGTTGTGTAACATAATGTTGTATCCAAAATTATGTGTTATTATACACGTGACATGCTTTCCAATGTAGTGTAGGTAAAGGTCAAAAGAAGTTTTTATAGTGGTTTGTATAATATGTTCTAGACCACGTTATGTAACTTGTGCTAAAACACGTATCACATGTTATTGGATTTAAGTAGCATATGTGATATATAGTGTAGACGCAGCAGCTTAATATTACAATGGGACTATTGTATTTAAAATGCAGTTTAGTGCGAAATATAATAAAATACGATGTGCTAACCACATAAAACAGTTCTCCATTTATATAAAATGTAAGGCTGTTACTGTGTTGCAATGTCTGGAGAATAAATAAACCTACTATATTTAAAAATTGCAGGATTTTTTTTTCCCTTTGAAAGTGAGACCGGATTACCCGGAGGGCCGGAACATCGAAGGCCGGATTACTGTATTTTGAAGATTTTTCCAGAAGAGTGTTAGGTTTATTTAAACGTATGAGTTCCTTTTCAAATTAACTAAAAAATAAACTCTTATGAAACTTGTTTGAGATGTGTATATGTGTATTAATACACGTTGTTAACGGGCAATTGGGCCCTTGTTAAGATATACATTTGTTTTAAAAAAAACGTTAGCTTTAGAACAGTTGGCAATGTGTACGTGTGTCGCAGGAACAGCCGGGCGTGCTGGGCTCCCGCCTGCGTCTTAGCCACCTGGACACACACGACACTGGCTTCTACAAGTGTGAGGCCAGCAACGGACAGCACAAGACTGAGACCACCGCCGTGCTCATGGTCAAGATGAGTCGCTGGGGTGAGTAGCGACAAAGTCCTCTGGTACAACTTGTGGTTGCTGTCCGTGTTGTTGTTTTTAATAGTTGATGTGCGAAGCATGAGTTGGCACAATGGACGGTTGTATATCACATAGTTATAGGTTTCAGAAATATTTTAAGTTGATAATACATTTCGAACCTTAATTTCGGTGTTATGCTTTGTGTTTGTGAGGAAATTAGAAATAGTGAGGCTTAATAATGATTTTTTTTTGTTAACATTTAACGTACCTTATCCGTATAATGCAATTCGTTTGGTCGGTTGTGCTTAAAAGTTCAATATTTCGAACTTTACTACCAACATCCACCACAGGAAGTGTGAGTTGAAATGCTTTCGTGACCAACAGCAAGAACCACTGCAACATCAACTACAACTACCAACAGGCAGTTCTGCCACTACGCATTTGTTAAACTGTCCTACAACTGTCTCCGACACAACTACCAGCAACAACACCAACAACCACCATCAATTGTGCCAGAGGCCAAACACTGCTCTCTCTCTCTCTCTCTCTCTCTCTCTCTCTCTCTCTCTCTCTCTCTCTCATTGTGTTCCATGCAGCTCTCCTGGTGCATGAATATTGTACTTTGCTGTACAAGGAGTGTATCTGTCTATGGAGCACTGTACACGATAGTACAACACACAGACCTCCTGAAAAAGTACTTTTGACTGTACATCTTATGTTTGATTATAGGTCATTCGGGATAAAGTGAGCATTGAAAATTTAACCTTTGAAAAATGTCACTAGCCGTTACTGCATATAACTCAATATAAACCATAGTTGTCTTACTGCTTGTATGGTTGGCAGCAAGGTTACGCGATATAGTCCTGTGTGTTTTCCTTTTTAAATCCAGTAATACAGAAACAAAATCAACCGAAATCGACAAATTTGTATTTTCAATAATTAATAAACTATTTTTATTAAATTGTATCGATTCATACTGACCGTATAGCCTAATTTATCTTATACGCGCAGGAATTAAGTGACGTGTCCAAAGAGGTTAGACACGTCCCGTCGTCAGCCGTTACGCGCGGAGAGATACGAATTGGCTGAAAATAGAAATTTAACAGGGCTTTTTTTAGTGCTCACTTTATCCCGAACCATCTATAGTAACATTTTAACGGTATACAAAATAATAAAATCTGTTTTTGTGGCGCTCCTAAATCATTTACAGATCACTTTTTACCTGATTTCTGGTTGTAAGCCGTACACAGTATGAAGTCGATTTACAGGAAACACTACTTACCTACTTAACAAGAGTTCTGATCTGTGCTAAGGTCTCTATTAAACAATGATGGTTGTATGCATATGTGCCTGAATAAAATAAAATTGGTTGACGTCTTGAGGTTGCTTCCACATGCACTGGTATATTAAATAACAAACGAAAGCAGAAACCAACTTAACTGTTGCTGTTATTTGATGGGATGGAGAGCTTAAGACTGGAAAAGTTGAAGCATTTTTATACCTGCAAATACATGTTCTTTGTGAAATAAAGTATGCTTCAGAAGCTAGTTTGAAATTTTGTTAAATATTCTACGCACACTTCCAATATGTAATCTACAGCTTACTTCATTTCACGAAGAACTATGACATCTGGAGCTCACTGCATTTCACCAAGAACGTGAGTTATCTGTCCCTATCCCTTGATCCTTCCGTGTTCAATGGATAATGAAATCACCGGCTGTGTTTGGTCACCTCTGCGTCATGTAATCATTATGTAGTTTATTTATTTGTTGCATTCCTTTGATTCCACAAAGTAGAATTACTCTGGGATGTGGAATTTGTATTAAAGTATATAAACATACACTTAACACAACCACGATATGGTTCACCACCAAAAAATTATGACAGTTAAAAATTTCAAAATTTGTAAATAAAACTCGAATAAAGGTTAAGTAAAAATATAAATGTAAAGAAACACCAACTCAAAAGGAAATCACTAAGTCAATAATCGTAATAATTAATGCATTAATTAACAATGTTATCAATAATTTACAAAAATAACTAGCAATTAATCCCAATTATTTGTTTACTTCATTTAATACTTGCAGACAATCATCAACATCGTGTGTGTGGAGGAAGTGACGAACTTTGTAGCAATGATTGTAACAATGTATCAGATATTTTTGACTGGTTGTGAAGATGTCACACATGGCAACTGCGATTACACGAGTTACTAGATATCCATCTGTCCGTAGCTTTGCCCGTTGTAATACTTGTAATATCCCAGGTAAATAGACAGCAGTATTCTTTGAATTAAAAAATACAATAATTACAGACCCGTGAATAGATTATACCCTACAGCGTATCGATTGGATTAAAACATTTAGCTGCATATAAATTATTTTTCTATGGTCACTTTTTCTTTTCGGATCATCTTCCTAGAATGATTTACGAACTAAGCGTCCGCCTGGGTAATAAGTTTATTGCATCCAGTAGAAAAAAACTTGCGTAACTTTCCAGATATTACTCTAATCATCATTCTGAAACAAACACCACCTTGATATATCAAATGGTTAGATAGATATTGAGGGTTAACAGAACACAAGTGTTACGTCTTTTCACCCCTTTAGGTGTTACATTCCGAAAAATCTTGAAATCTCATTTCAGATATTTGTAGAAGTATCCAGTTAAAATGAAAATCCCGACAGGCATAACAGCCTGTTACTTTCAAACTAGGACGATTATTGAAAATCACTTGTCACCTCGTTAAACCTTTGAAAGCTCAAATTTATAAAAATTCTAAAAAACCTTTTCGGGTTACGTTATCATCTCCTGAAGTGAAAAACTGTATATCTGTGGGTTCTATATATCGATAATTTATCATACACATTTCACGTATTTTCATTCCCTTAGATGTCGATTTTTTAAAAACAATTATGAGTTTTATTTTCAGGTATTTAGACAAGCGTCATTCTTAGTAAAAAATCACGTTTATATCTAAAAGGGGCTTCTACATATGTTGATAGCCAAACAAAATTTGGAAAAATCCTAATGCGTTTAGGGTGTTAACGGAAAGAACCTTATTCAAGGAGTACTTCAATATGGACTATTTTGATAGATACGGAGGGACAACCGAAAACCTATTTCTCGTCTTTTCACCTCCAAAGGGTAAGAATTTTGAAAAATATTTCAAATCGCGTATATGATGTTTGTATAAGTATCCATTTTGAACTAAAAATTACTAAGATGCCCGTTCGGTTCGAGGTATATCGACGATTCATAAAAAAAAGTCTCGCACCATCCCTGAAATGTCAAATTTAGGAAAATCCTGAAATATTTTTAGTTTGTTTACTTAATCATCGTCCTGAAGCTAAAATCAACTTTATATTTCGAAGGGTTGGAGATTGATGCAATCGGTAACCCATTTCATGACTTTTCACCCCTTTAGGGGTCGAATTTCGAAAAATCCTAAAAATCATATTTTCAACTTTTTCGTAGGTGTCCCAATAAGGTGAAAACAACGAATAACCCGTAGGATTAGAAGTAGGTATATCGACAATTTGTTGAAAACACATCTAATCACTTTGCACCACCCCTTGTTGAAATATCAATGTATCATTCAATTGAATTATGGGTATTTAACTAAGTTAAAATCATTTAGATATCAGAAAGTTCAATGAGTTTGATATATATATATCGGTAGTTAATCGGAAACACATTTCATCCTGTATTTTTAACCCGTTTGGGACGAATTCGGAAAAATCCTTTAAGAATGATTTAAGGGTATTTATATAAACATCATTCTGAAGCAGAGAGACTTCGATGTCTCAACCGATTCAATAGACATGGAGAAATAATTGAAAACACATCGCGTCATTTCACTGCCTTCAAATTTGAACTTCGAAAAAAACGTTTGTTTGACATTGCGTACCGGTAAGTATCCGATTCATGGCCCTGCCTATTGGGTTCGAGTTATATATACAATTAATATAAAAAAAATACTGTTCTCTGTTCTCACCTTTTCACTCCTTAGGGTCGAATTTCGAAAAATACGAATAATTGTTTGGGTATATTTACGTAATCATCATCGTGAAGAGAAAGACTACTACTCAAGGGATTCGATAGATACCAAGGGTTAATCGAAAATACATTTTGCGTATTTTATTTCTTTTAAGGGCGTTTTTCGAAAAATCCTGTAAATTATTTATATGTATTTGTATGAGTTTCCAATTGAACTAAAGTGCACAGGTTCAAGCTATATAAAAGGTTAATTGAAAATGGATTTCACCACTTTTCACACCTTTAGGGGTCGAATGAATTCCGAAAAGTCCCTTCTTAATGCTTTATTACCGCTGAGGAGAACGCACACTGAAAATTTCACGTCTCGAGGTCCAGCGTTTAGGTTGTCCGTCAGTGAGTGTTCATGCGAAGATTAGCCTTTCATCCGCGGCTTTGCCCGCGTGTGATAGGCTACTTTGAGCATGTCAGTTTGTCTGCAGTATTCTTTAAATAAAAAGAACACTAGAAATATACATGTCCGTAAATAAGAAGATTGCACTGTATTATGTATCCATAATATTGACATAGAATAAATAATCTGTTTCTGTGATATTGAGTGTAACTCCGTAAAAATTATTCCCGATTGTCATACTTTTCTGATCGTCTGCACTTGTTTCTGTCGTGGTTAATGATGTATTGTAACCAGTAGAAAAACTTAACAAATTTTTCAGGAATTTTCGTAATTATCATTCTAAAGCAAATACGCCCCCACACTTGTTTGTTCGCGTCAGACAAAAACTAAAACTTAAGCTTTTCTTACCACATCAAGAACTGCGTGGGTTTTCCCCGAAAAATCAAAACTCAATATCATACTGTGGGATAGTGATTGAATTACCTGAAAACTAAATTTCGAGCTAAACTGATCGATTTTGATTTTAAAGGTAATAACAACATCAGAATGAATAATGCCCCCATCAGCTAGAGAAAATGAATTTTTTGGTCCCCGCGACATTTTTATTCTTCCTACCGGTAAAAATCGTAACAACTCATTACACTTTGAATGACTAATCAGAGAAGCTGAAGGACCTTATCACCTATTGTTACAGAAACAAACAGTAACCCTGCCTTTATTTTATTTGAAATGTGGTCCACAACGTGAATTCCAAATGTCTTCCCTTTTACCGGACATTGGGACTTGATATGTCCCTCCTGTTAACAGTAAAAACAGATTACAGACTTCCCTTTATTATCCAAGGGAGAGGGTTTCTCCTCATCTGATGTTCCTTTAACATCCCTTACACTTTTGGCCTGTTCCGACAAACTCAGAACCTTACCCTGCCCTTGAGCGAACTGACTTCCCAATCTCTTATCACGCCAAAAACATGATTTTGCGGAATGGTTGCCCTTAGAACAAATACTACAACTGCCTTTAGGTTTTTCCGTATCCTCTTTGTTCAATCGTTTACTTGACCCCTGAAAACAATCTGTTTTAACAAGCTCGACTTCTGTAACCAATTCTAATAGTTCCTTTAAGGTTTTCGGCTGAGAAGTATGTTTTAAAAACCCCAAATTTTCTGGCAATAAATTGTGGAACACAATCCTAGTCAAATATTCCTCCCCACAGGGAAAACCTAAGATCTCTACCCTCCTTATCGTTCCCTCAACAAAATGTCGCATGGATTCTCCAAACTGCTGATGTGTCTGAGTAATTTTTAACTGCAGTTGGGTAATTGTCAGAGGTGAACAAACAGTCTTCAAAACCTCAGTTTTTAGAGCAGAAAATTCCCAATTTTCATTTATAGCAAGGCTTATCAAGGACTGCAGATTTTCAGGTACATTAGCAAAGACTGAGGCATAAATAACCGGTAAGGAACAAATATTCAAAGAAGTTAAGACCAACAGGTCTAACAAAAAATTTACAACAGCCTGAGGGGCGGTACTAGTCAATGATGGAATCTTTAAATTCTCTGGCAACTTCCTTACCGATTTAAAAACTGTTGTTCTAGGCTCACCAAATTTCTGACCTCCAGAAGGCTGTTTTCGGACAAGACACCGGGCCTTTTCTCGTAGGTCGTCAATGTCCTCCTTGTCATTACATTCCACTCCTGCTTCAGTAAGCAATGACAGTAGGCTAAGCTTTGTCAATTTTTGTATCCACCCAGTGCGTGGTTTTCCTGTAGACGACATAAAATAGTAAGTACAAACTACAAGAAAACACAAGAACACTTCTAATCCTTAACGTAGGCAACCTGCAGTACAGCAGAGTACGCAGGGTTTGTAACCCTGAGTTCTAGGGTTTACAATACTAAAATTAATTGGAGTAAGAAATTATGTGACGTGTCTTGAGATGTGTCAGGTTACTTGGGATGTGTCAGGTTACTTGGGTTGTGTCAGGTTACTTGGGTTGTGTCAGGTTACTTGGGATGTGAAGGATTACTTGGGATGTGAAGGGTGACTTGGGATGTGAAGGGTGACTTGGGATGTGAAGGGTGACTTGGGATATGTGGGATGACATGGAATATGCGGGGTGACTTTAAGACACGTGGGATGACTTAGGATATGTGGGATGACTTGGGTTGTGAGGGATGACTTGAGATGTGAGGGGTGACTTGAGATGTGAGGGGTGACTTGGGATATGAGGGGTAACTTGGGATATGTGGGTTGACTCGGGACATGTGGGTTGACTTGCGATATGTGGGTTGACTTGGGATATGTGGGTTGACTTGGGATATGTGGGGTGACTTGGGATATGTGGGTTGACTTGGGATATGTGGGTTGACTTGGAATATGTGGGGTGACTTGGGATATGTGGGTTGACTTGGGATATGTGGGTTGACTTGGGACATGTGGGTGTACTCGGGACATGTGGGTTGACTTGCGATATGTGGGTTGACTTGGGATATGTGGGGGTGACTTGGAATATGTGGGGTGACTTGGGATGTGTGGGGTGACTTGGGGAATGTGGGACGATATGGTAAATGTAGGGTGTCGTAGGAAATGTAGGGTGACATGGCGAATGCGGAATGATACTGGGCATTTGAGATGATGTGAGAAATAAGGGATGACGTGGTGTGTATGTAGGTGATGTGGGGCATGTGTGGTGTGATGTGACCTGGGATATGTGGTGTTGGGTTAAGTAGGGTGACTTGGGACACTTTCACACAATTTTTCTCTTGTGCCAACTGTGAGTATAAATTAATGTAAATTCACGTAAACATTCATTATTTGGAATTTATTGAAAGTAAATTTAGTTTTCAGGGTCACCATAAGGATTTTTTTTGTGCGTCAAAGACGCGCTCTTTTACGTTACATGTAAGGCATTGAAGTCAAGCTTGTGCATAAAACTTTTCGCGAAAAATTTTTTTTCGTATGTAGTTCTTATTAAATAGATCTGTGAAGCATTTGCGAAGGTAACTGATAAAAGTAATGATTGCCAGTATACCAGACAACAGAATGGCTAGTGTGAACGTTTTTGATGACTTAAATTTTCATGTTCAGGTCGTATCGGTGCTCCTGCGGACATCCCAGGTTTCGCACCTGTATTCCCGAACTTCCCAGGAATACTGGATGGGTAAGTTTTTACTTCTTAGTTCACATGCTTATTTAATAAAGTACGGAAATAGTACTAATTGTGTGATACGAGTTTTCTATTTCCTTTTCGTTTTTTTCCCCTCTTTTTACTGTCTAATTTTCGTTCGTAGTTTTTGTGATTTGTCACAGCCCCTCTTGTAATTTTTCATTTTTTATATTTGTGTATGTTTTGGCTACAGTCAATTTGGCTTGTTCATATGTTTTTTCCTTGGTTCGCTATTGTTTTTCTGAGACGACGTAGCTCTGCAGGTGCGTATGTATACAATATTTCACCAAGTAATACTACTTGTAGAGTTACCACAGTGTTGTAAGGATTTAGCTATTGCGTCTTACGTTGTGGGTTCAAATCCTGCCAGATACCTTAACATTTTATATACATACGTTCCAAAAAGCAGAATTACATTATAGTAAATTTTAAATTACACAAACTTTTGTTGATCGAAGAACATTTGTATTTATTGGTGTCGGCTAAATATATAACAAGCATAATGTAATTGAAACAAACATAAAATAAAATGTATGAACTAGAGAACAGTGCAAACTCTTAACAAAAACTAAGGTTAATACTAAAATTTGTACGGTTTATTTTATAGTAGACATAATTTTTGCCCTAGACCACGGTCGTAGAAATACAGGTCTGGACACTCTCCTATCTACCAATGTATTTTGTTTGACCCCCTTGTTGTTTGGCTGTAGTTCGTCAAGTTACCGAGAATGTCGTACTTTTAGCGCTGTAATTCGGGCGGTCGAACTCAAACTCCGCTCACTTTTTTCCATTGTTAACATTATAAAGTAAATTAAGATTTCTGGAGCCATGATTTAAAATTATGAGCGAAGGAACTATTTCATACATTGATAAAAAAAATACGTTTTGATAAATTGTTTATCTTAGTGGGAGGGAAGTGGGCGGAGTCTGAGTCGACCGCCCTAACAGTAGCGCCAAAAACGTGTAGCATTGTCGTGAACTTAGTGAACTACAGCCAAACAGCAAGGGGGTCAAGTTTCTAGGCGAGTGTCCAGACCTGTTCTTCTACGGCCGTGCCCTAGACTAATGAAGAATTAGGCGTTTATTGATGTTGAAGTGTGTCACTAGGTGTCTAGTGGTAACAATGAGGTATTATTATTCAAAATCGGCCGGATACTTTTAACCTACTTTCGGAAGAAAAAAGTAGGCTTATGAGATCACCTTCCTGTCTGTGTGTGTATTATTGTGTGTGCCCTCCTAAAATCTTATGAACCAGTGTACCGAATTTCATCAAACTTCGTACACATATATTACATACAAAGCTGACTTTACTTTTGTGTATTTCGTTTATCCTGTGTTCGTATTTTCAAAATTGCGGCCATTTTTGTATTTTTAGCTTAGTATTACATATCTTAGGAAATATTTTTCAGAATTTCATCAAACTTCGTACACATGTAGGCTACTACCTACAATGTTGTCTTTTATTTTGTGTATTTCGTTTATTTTGTGTTCATAATTTCATAATAGTAGCTATTTTTATATTTTTAGCCTGATATGACAAATCTGATGAAATATTTTCATGAATTTAATCAAACATGTTACACATAGGCCTACTACATACAATGCTGACTGGAATTTTCTGTATTTAGTTTGTAATTTCTTCATATTTTCATAATGATTACCATTTCTTATATATTTTTTTCATTTGGGGAATTATTTTTCCGAAGTTCATTTATCTTGATATACATATACGTACTATTTAATTGAATTGAATTTTTGTGTATTTCGTTCAACGTTTGTTCGTACTTTGTTAAACAGCTGTAATTTTTATTTTTAGCACAATATGTCATACGGTACTTAGGAAATGTTTTTCTAAATTTCATAAAATTTAATACACGTATACAAATTAGTAAGCGGACTTGACTTTTGTACATTTTATTCATCCCGTGTTTATATTTATATAAATGCGGAATTTTTTTTTAGTTCGACGCACTGGTAACTGAGAAAATTGTTTTCGGGTTTTCAATAATCCTGTATCACATATACAGCTTGAAAATTTGATTTAACTTTTTAATGCGTTTTTCGTTCACTTCATATCAATATTTTCAAAGCGGTAGTCATTTTTTTATAGTTCGAATAATTTGACATATGTAAGGAAATATTTTTATCGAATTTCATTAAACTTAGTACACATGTACTACTTAGCATATTGACTTGACTTTTAATTATTTGGTTTATCATTTGTTCATATTATTATAGTTACCGTTTTTTTTATTTTAGCATAATATGACACTTTCAGAAAAAAATTTCCGAAGTTAATTAAATTTTGCAAGCATATTCTACTTGCGTTAGTTGACTGGACTTTTGTTTATTTCGTTCGCCCTTTGGTAATATTTTGAAAAGTCGGATATTCTTATATTTGTGATAGAAACACGACAAAGAAAATTTTTATCCCAATTTAATCAAACTAGGTACGCATATAGTACTTAGTAAGCTAACCTATATTTTGTTTATTTCGTTTATCATATGTCAAATAATATTATTTAATATTTCTAGATCTACGTAAACGATTTTAACTTTCAGGGGTAATTTGCACCCACTTTGAGGGAAATAGGTTTATCAGCTATTATGGTAACTTCATGTTTTCTTTTAGTACGAAGCACAAGGTAATATTGGAACCTCGCCACTAGCGACTTTTAATAAAATTGATGCAGTCATGTTATCACGGGTAGTCGGTTCGATTTTCGTCTAAAATATCCAATATTTTAATTGTGGTGGGTGTTTTGGTCATCACGCAAAAATAAGTACAATTATATATATTTTTGATACACATTTGCTTTTTTTTTTCTTTTTTCTTTTTTTTTTTTTTTTCCCGGTTACAAAATTTCTCCGACTATAATAGTGAATTAGTTTCACTGAAGCAGTCTGTTCATTGAGCACTTTCAACAAATGAAATCAGTGTAAAATCATTGACAGTCTGTGAATATTCACTGTTTTCAGTGCATTGGTGGATGTACTTGAGTAAAATTGCATTGTGCGTTAGCTATTTTACACTTTTGACACCTACTTATTATTTCCTTGAAATTATGTATTGGTTTTTGAATGAGACGATGAAAGCGAAACATAGTCGACAGAAGAAAGACTTTGTAAAACAGTAAAATTGTTATGAGAAATTGAACAAATAGAACAATGCTAACAATGCGCTCATTAACTACAGCAGTATAACGGCAAAATTTAATTATGGTTTTTTGACGTAGTAGTAGGCAACGAAAGAAAATCCGTGTGTTTTAGCTTATGAAGTGGGGATACTGACGTGCATTAATACTAATTTTACAGTGCTTATGGCGAGCGCTGTTGCGCCAGATCACAGCCGCTTCACGAAGTTCGTAAGCCTACTACTTCAAAATTTGGAGTATAAGAACATTTTATTTTAAATTTTTTGAATTTATTTTATTGTAACTGGTATAAGATTACGCTTCAAAATATGTATCTAATCGTATTGTTGTATTGTTTTAAAATAAACAGTTCACATACACAACTGATATGAATTCATTAGATTAATTATAGTAACAGGCAATTCGTAAAGAAATAATAATTATTACGTACATGTTAATCATTGAAGCTACCCCTGATAAAACGTGAGATTTCGTCCATCCACGGAGAAGCGTATGTCTGAAGACAAAAACGTGGTTTTGGTAATGTTATGAAATCGATGATGGTAAACCAACTGCCTTGTAGAAACTGAAAAATCTGGATGTGTTTGTCTTTATTGACATTTTCTAAAATTACATTTAAAGTGGGAGGAGTTTTATGAAACAAAAGAGTAGGGCTGGTAGACGTTTGGCCGCGGTGTCAACTTCAGGTACGACCCCTCATTTCCACTACTTTTTAACCCCCGACGCAAAAAGAGGGTTGTCAGCTTCTAAGTTTGACATGTCTGTCCGTGGATCTGTGGCATCGTAGTTCCTAAACGAATGAACCGATTTTGGTGCCTTTTTTTTTTTTATTGAAAGCTGACTTGATCGAGAGTGTTCTTAGCTATGATTCAAGGAAATCTGTTCAGCCGTTGAAAGATCGTCATCTCTTTTCTATTTTTTTGTAAGTGATTGTGAGCAATTCTACTGGTTTGGTCGATTTGAAATTTAGTATCCTGTGAGTCGGTTTTTTTTAAATTTAAATTTAAGTCTTAACTTGTGTTACACTTATTTTTAAATCCTAAACGAGAGCAGATATCAGAAATTTGTATTTCAATATTGTTTAAATAAGTTTAACCCTGGTTATATTGTTCTCTTAAGACAAAAGGACATAAAGTTTAAGCTGGTTACACAGGATGAGTCGGGAGGAAAGGTACATTATTTGAAAGGTGATAGTACTGGCGATTCTGAGCAAAATGTTTTTAATAAACATGTGCCATTTTTTAACCGTTTCAGAGAAACCCAATGAAAACTACAAGGAACAGGATTAGTGCAGGTGACGGTAAATCACGCTACTGTTATCTTATGTTTAGAGACACTGGAAAATCGCGAAAATATTTAGCATAGTCTCCAATAAACTGTAGTATCTCAATCATGATACGTGTGAACAGTTTTCTGGCAAATCACACACGTTCTGTGTTAAAACTGTGCAGTTATAATTGGGTCTATTGAAGAGGGACACAGTGCTTCATATCAACTATAGCCAATATAGGTGCAAAACCTTCAGTGTTATACATAGCATGTTGGAGCCAAGCAAACAATCAACTTTTCCTGCGATTTACCAGTGTCTCTACTTATGTTGTGTGTAATTTTGTACATTTTCACACGGTAGCGCTCTAAGCATGGTCATTGGCATGGTGCAGTTGTTTACCTCAATCTCAGTCCTACAGTGCGTGTCCTAGTATTGGGAACTACAGTGTTATTACGTGTACAGTGAATACAGTTCAGTGTAATCAAAAATGCCACAGGTCTTCACTTATGCAGAGTATGCTGACGTGATGTTTGTCTACGGTTTAACTGATTGGAATCCCAGAGCCGCTGTTCGTGAGTATGAGACAAGTGTGGTACCCTTATTATACATATCGACCGCACTTATACACAGTTAGTAACAACACGCTGAACCTAATCATCATTATTGTTCTAAAAAAAACGAAATGACCAAGGAAGTAAAAAAAATAAGATTATTATAATCCTTCAAATGCAATCAACATTTGATTATATGTATTTTTAACATCTCATTTACAGTAATAATGACTATACTACTATTGATTATTCTTAATTCCCCTACTAAATAGTCCGTGTTCAAAGTTAAATAGGTCGGCAGTCACTTCTTACAACCCAAGGTTCATAGAACTCCACGAACCCCCTTAATATTATAGTAGAAATCCTGCAGTCAATAAATAACTTCTTTTTCACTGTGTCTGATCTTGGTTTGTTGCACCGTTGAACGTTAAATGGAGGGTGTATCAGTTCACAAAAGGTTTCATT
>PNEQ01130691.1:27982-73189 GCA_003012365.1 Medauroidea extradentata | reverse complement strand
TGACCATGGCCATATTGCGACCACGTTCAGAGATGCGGTATTCAGACGAAATCAGTACGCACTTACGGAAACTACTTCGGATCTACTCGATAGAGAGTAAATCTGTCGGAAACGTCATGCGTTGATTGGAGCAGTGTAGATAGCAGCAAGCAGACGATACAAAGGAAAGCGCGCGTAAAACGTAAACAAACACTCCCGCATGTGTAAATAATAGAAAATATATTACAAGGCAGTTTGAATGCATGTTCACGGAAAATACGATGTCGGATCGTATTATTTTTATTGAAAAATAATTCTGGAGCAGTTTATAAAGTAAAAATATTGCCAGAGTACGTAATTCAGGTATGGAATAAATTATTACTTGTACGCAATTTTAATGCTACATACGTATATTATACCAGCACAAAAGGATAACGTGACCAATGCTACCCAACAGGAATATTCCAGGTAGGTTTCCATAAGCGTCTCGTGAATACAAAGTAACGAATGTCACTACGTAGAAGTAGACAACCTGGAAAACTATTTTTGCAATTTTCTAAAATCAACTAATGGAAACACTTCAGATCTGAATACTGGGCCACCTGCCAAAAAATCCATGAGCACTATTTGATTATTTTTTTACTAAAAGTGTCAGCGGTGATAAAGCAACATGCAAAACATGCAAGAAAATATTCAAAACTCCGACAGGTGCTTCATAAAGTAATTAAAAATATATACGATTTTAGGGTCTGTTAAGTTTTATAAAACCAACTGAATTTTTTGGGATTTTGTGATTCTTTTAGGTACCACTACAACCCTACAGAATCATCTGAAACAACATCCTGAGCAATTGCATATAATAATTCAAAAAAAAAAAAAAAAAATTTTTGCAAATCACTACAAAGTTCTCATTTTTTACCCAATTTATAATTAGCTTTCAAGGTAAGTTCCTAACAGGATAAATTATTTTGCATCGTATATTTGTTGAAAAATTCAATTTACTTGATATTCGATTCGATATTCGATTCGAATTCGTGAATATTTCAACATATTCGCTTCGAATTCGCTTCGAAATGAAATTTTCATATTCGCCCACCCCTATAAAATGATAGTGTTGTCGCTGCAAGTCCCATAGTAAAAACAGTTCGGTGGGAAGCTTGCACGCTAGTTCAGCGCTTGGCTCGTTGAGGCGAAGCGGCATTTGATGCGCGCTTCAAGGTCGACCTTACTGCTCCGTCGCTTTTGAGCCTCTCACACGCGGGTAGACGGCGCCCTTATGCGACTTTTACCCAACAGTTGAAGTGAAGTGATGAGATGTGACCAGCACCTAACATCTAGGTTTTTAGCTCTGGTGGGGGGGAGGGGTGTATATGATGTATGGAGAGTCATTGGAGTAAGGGGGCAGGGGAAATGGAGATTCCCGAGAAAAACCTGCCGACCAATGGCACCCAACAGCTGAAACATTTTCATATAACGGTGGATATACAATACAGCGAAGGACGCTACGCGGATAGCAAAATTTTCCAGTCGATCAGTGCCGGGGCTTCTGTGACGGCAGCGAGACAAAAAAAATGGGTGTGAAAAAATCATACTTAGTTCGCGTCACGGACGCAGGAAAGTTAATAAATTGAACTTAGTATTGTGGCCTTATCTTGGTGAAATAGTCGTGCTGAGGGAAAATCACATTTATTTGTGTTCGATAAATTTTTGCTAGTATTTAATAATCAAACCATATCTTTTCCAAGGAAATGTGTAAATTAATTGTGACTTTATTACCACTTTTGGAAATGCCTGTGGAGGTTACTAAGTATATTATAATTAACTAACAATGTAAATATTCTAAACACGTCGTACTGGGAGTTCGTATTTAGAGGCGAGGAACTATTAACATTTAATATTTTTAGTAGTTACGCGCGGAAGACAAACGAATTTTCGCAGTAAAAGAAGATTTTTAGATTCGCGCAGTAGCGCTATTTTAAATCCACCGTGGATATCGTGTTGCACACATATCTTTGTTACATTTTCCAAGAACATTTAAAAATCTTATATTATCTTCTTTTGAACTTCAACAGCACCAAAGTCGTTAAGACGCCCCAATAGATCAATTATTGATAATACACACGCCATCATCAGATAAACGGGGCTGTTATCTTTGTGCAGTAGTGTTTGTCCTTCTTGGCTTTATAATATTTGTTTTGCAATGGTGGTATTTCCTGATTAGTCGATAATAATGGTTTAGCAGTGGCTGGTATAGTTGATGCTTTCTGGTTGACTAAAGCTGCTGGGTGATTAGAAATTGCTTTATTTCTGACTAGTTGACCTGTTTTGCAAACCTTCAAGGTAGGGTTGTCCGCTATGTGTGATACAGGTTGTTTCAAAAAATGACAACTGAAAATAATATAAGTACTATCTGTTAGTTATCTGGACATTACATTTCAGTTACAATTTTTTGGAACAACCTGTACCTGATATTTGAAAGGCGTGCGCACGTACTTTATCTCGACACATGATACCATGTTTCTTATAGTTAAATTCCCGCCAACAATTTAAAACACTTGTTTTAAGACTAACTGTCATTCTGCAAATTTTCCCTGGTTCCATGCTTGTAAGTTTCCATTAATTCTAAATAACGATACCTTCATATCAAAACCTCGTGACTAATTTCTTTTCGATTTTTCATTATTTTAATTAGCAAAAAAATCATTCTTATCAACTACAATAATCATGTATATTCAGATATGTTCAAAATTCTTCTAACAAAAATGTGTATTTTCGTATCGTAATCCTCACACAAAAGTAAATCGAACTCGTAACTGCAAACACCTCAGTAAAGTAATACCAGTAAAATAACAACAGCAGCAAGCATAATCACATTAATGTTCCAATCATGAAAAGGTAAACTGTAACTACAACTTCAACTTCAAAGAAAGATCAAATATCAGGTTCAATTCCAACAGGGATCTATTCAAGACTCAAGATCAAATAACAAAACAACAACATAACTATTGACCGTTTTACAAACTGAAATAATCAGCAACACAAGTCAAAATATTAGAATGAAAAATATGAAAGTACAGAAATAAATATTAAACATAATTTTATGATTTACTATAAACAGGCGTGCAAAGGTACCAGTTAATCTGTCAATTTGAAAAATATGACTCAGTGAAGCCCTAATTGAGAGTACTGCAAAGGGTGCAGCGAAAGACAAATATTACAAATGTGCTAGCCCTATACTTATAGGAAACTAACTTTAAGAATAACGAAAACTATGCTAACTGAGTCCCATACCTCAGTAGCTAATACACAACACGACCACAAGTCTGAAAAAATTCCTATACTTATAGGTGGTAAACTTAAGGGGGACACACGCCCCGAAACACACATACACCACGGGGACACCGCCCCAAAACACATACAGCAGCAAAATCTAGCGAGGCCAATACCTCGGTAGTATGGATACAAACCTATCCCCCTAGCACAGTCTCACAAAGCGGGCACATGCGGTGCATGAAAATTACTCAATTCAAATATTATAAATTATCTGCAATACATTTGCTGCCTCTGCAAAGGTCTAACCTTGAAAATTACACGCCAGAAACTATTAATTAACAAATACGAACAAAACTAAAACTATTTAAAAGCCTCCACCCCCACACCTTCTCTATCTCTCTGAATACTGAAAATATAGTAGTTACCAGAAGTCAAATAATGAAAAACCCGAACGCGAAAGTTAACCTGAATTACTGATCGAAAGAGAAAAACAACAAACAGCAAAAACACGAACGAGACACTAGGACTTGAGCCATTATGGTACAGGACTTCAACTCAAAGAAAAATAACAAATAACTAAACAGGCACCGAAAACGTATTAATTAGGGCCTACAAGTCCTGCAGCATAACAACCCATTCCACATTTACGATAATGAAAGACAAGAGTTACACTTACATTTCACTGGAAGCCAACTGAACGCACATACAAGAAATCCTGGGGTTAAAATGCAAACGAGGATGAATATAAACCCAGAAATAGTCCGCCCAACATGGCGGAGCAACAGTAACACATAAAAATTACAATAAAATAATTATTACTAATAAGCCTAAAAATACATAACGAAAACTAAATACAAACTTTATAAAACTCCGTGCTTAGAAAATTAATTTATATTATCTCACGAGTATTATTCGTATCTGATAATATTTACTTTAATTGAAAAATCTCTTTGTACACAATATTGGTACTTCAGTCATCAAGTGTTAGAATGTCCAAGCGGCTAGTTGAACTAATTCTGCAGCAGGATAAGTAGCTATAACTGTCCACGCGAAAAGCAGTCTTAAGTTTGTCCCTGCCACTAACAGCGACTTCGCCTGGGCCTTATTTATAGCCCTGCCTATTTGACGTTCTGGGGTAGTTACAGACATCTAAGGTAAGTGGTTAATGGAATGAGAAACATCTGTTTACCCTGTGCACAACCACTGGTGACGGTGCCCCCAATTATATATTGTCAAAATATTCATTTTAACTTTATTGACATTACAAAGTTTCAGAGGGTAAAGGTTTCGCGGAAACGTATTTGGTGCCCCAAACCTGAGATTAGTGAGATGATATATCGTCGGTTTACTGCCGAAATTGTGACAGTGTCAAAATGAGATAAAATTATAAAAATGCTAGGAATATGTATATGTCGTTCACGAACACTTGCCCAAGTTTAAATAAAGTCTATTCGTCGGTTTGTACTGTTGTGTCACAATATAGTAACATTCCACATTTTTGTTAATATCTACAATTTAATACTGTTTTTAAACGAAATAGCATTTATGACTCAATCACTTTTGGCAGTATAACGACGATATGTCAGCTGATATTGTAGAGGAACCTAAGTGGAAAGCGAACTGCAAATTTACCCCTTTTAAAGACTACATGTAAAATGCACTAATTCGATCTGCCTTGTAGTTTTTGTGTGTCAGAATTGAACGTTTGCACGCAGCTTTTAACGGAATTCGAGCCCAGAACCTCCCAGAATTTAGACCTGAGTGACAAACAACTGCGTCACGTAACGTCGAAATAATTCATGAAAATAAAATTTATTGAAAAAAAAAAATATATATATATATATATATATATGTTCTGGGCTCATAGAGGTTGTACAACACTACGTCTCGATAGGTTACTGTAGTGAAACTCCTGTATAAGTTGTTTCTCGCTGCACGTTCCTGCTTTTCGGATCGTCTGCCTTGAAAATTGACCAACTAAGTTTTATTCTAAATAATTACGTTTCTTACAAATAAAAAAAATACATACATATTTTTTTAAACATTTACGTAAGAATCACTCTGATGCGAACAACACCTCAATATCGCTACTGGTTAGATAGATATCGTGGGTTAATAGAAAACAAATTTTGTGTTTTTTCACCCTTTTGGGTGTCGAATTTCGAAATATTTTTAATTTACATCTTAGACATTTTTATAAGTATCCAACTGAAGTGTAAATCACATCGCTAGCCCATTCAATCGAATCAAAATAAATCATTCACTAAAAAAACACATATCACCCCTGCACAGTATTGAGGAATCGAATTTCGAAAAATCTGAAAACCGTTTTGCGACAATATCTATAACCATCATTCTGAAGCAAAAATTAATTGTATATCTTAACCGGTTCGATAGATATCGATGATTTATCTAAAACACGTTCAAAGTCTTTTCACCACTTAAGAGAGAATCACGTTTTAGAATACTTTATTGGTATCTCGTGGACGTAAAAAACACAACATTAACCCGCTGGGTTCAAGATATATCGACGATTAATTTAAAACGCTTTTCACCACTTATCACCCCTTTTTCACGTCCTTAGGAGGCGAATTTTGAAAATTCCTGAAATTACTTTATAGGTATTTGAGTAAGCATCAATCCTAAACAAAAATCATGTCTCTATATAAAAAAACTATTGGATCGATATATATCGAATAAGAGTCGAAAACTCATATTACCCCATTTTTAACAAGTTTAGGGCCGAATTCGGAAAATATATTATAAATGGTTCTTGGGATACTTACAAAAGCACCAATTTAAAGCAAAGAATACTTCGATATCTCGATTGATTCGATAGACATGGAAGGATATTATAAAACACATTTCACGTTTTTTCACCCCTTTAAACAAAGAATTTGAAAACGATTTTGAGTCCTGTCGTAGACATTTGTAAAAGTATTTAATTAAAGTTAAAATCACGACGATAGCCAATTGTGTTTCAAAGATAAAGACGATTCATTAAAAACACATTTTGCCCCTTTTTACTGTCTGAGGGTCGAATTTCAAAAAAACCTAAAACTACTTTTTGGGTATTTACGTAAGCAATATTTTGAAGTGAATATCAACTATCTATCCCGAAGGGTTCGATAGATATCGATAGTTGATTGGAAACACATTTAAGGTCTTCCCAGCCTCTTAAAAGTTGAACTTCGAAAAATTCTTAGATTGACTAATATGCATTTTTACGAGTGTCCTATTGAAGTAAAAATCACGATGATAGGCCGTCGGGTTCGAGCTCTATCGACGTTTCTTCGGAAACACATTTCACCCCTTTTCACCCCCTTAGATGTGGAATTTCGAAAAATCCCTTCTTAGTGCTCGCCTACGACCTGAAGGGAACCCCCACAAAAAATTTCACTATTCTAGGTCCAGTGGTTTGGGCTGCAGTTTGATATGTCAGTCAGTCAGTCAATCAGTCAGCTTTCATTTTTATGTATAGAGATTTTATAAATAAATTGATATTGACAAGAAAAATATTTATAATAAAACGAAGAACAGTTTCTTGATGTACGGCGCCGGTCACCTGATTGCGCTAGTGTAGCGTGAAGTTAGCTGGACTCTCTGCATATGTGTCTCTACTTAGTTCACATAACATCTATGGAGGTGAAACTTCATGTTTACATAATGCGTCCTAGAATGTTCCGAACTAATACAAGTGGATTGCTGGATCACAAGGTACGTAAGTGTTTATATTGGCGTGAAATGTTCAAAAATGCATGTGCGGAGGATATACAGACGTAAAAATAAAGTCAATATAGCTGGAAATTTGAAGTGTCCAAAAGTCTCGTGCGTCGTAAAAACTTGCCTGTCAAACCGACAAGGTCGGTTCAAAAAGTTCGTATACATATCCTATTCAAAAAAAAATCTCTGTGGCAGCTCTTGAGGTGTTGTACTATAGAAATTATGAACACTTTCCTTCTTGTATTTTAGCAATTTTATTCCTAGAACAAAAATTAACTCAATTGTCTCGAAGGGTAATGTTTATATCGATAGTTTTTCATGAACACATTTCACGTCTAATTTTGTTTAAAATGGTGGTCCCGATGATGTACTTACCACAGTGATGACCCGTTGAGTTCGAGGTACGGTACATTAACGATTTATTGAAAACATTTTTTATTAAGAAACTTTACCTGTAAAACCAATAGTTAAGTCCCTACGCGATAAGTAGCTATTCTTGATATTTACCCCTGAAACTTAATGCGTTGAAAAGACGTGGAATTCGATTTATATTATCACTACACATGTATCGGCCCAGTGGAGATATCGAACACTTCCTAGTTTTACGACGGTATTAATATAAACACCCTAAATCATTTTCAAGTATTTATTTTATTCTATCCAATTGGGCTTTAACTAGTCACCGATATGGTAAAACTAGGAAGTGTTCGATATCTCGACTGGGCCGATACATGTGTGGTAATAATAGAAATCGAATTCCACGTCTTTCCAACGCATTAAGTTTCAGGTTTCCAAAAATCCTGAAATTGTTTGGTAAACTTTTGTTTTCAATGACTCATTTCATTGTATTAAAAATAACGATGAAATCTTGTAGGTTTGAGAGACATAGGTAAATAATCTATAACATGTTTATTCTATTTTCACCACCTTAGGGGTTAAATTTAAAAAACTTAATTTTTTTATAGCTTCCCTACACCCTTATGTGAACCATTTCTTAAAATCTCACGTCAGTAGGCAAATAAAATATTAGCAGCAGTATGTCGTTAGTTCTATATGTTTGTCACTATAAAAATAATTAATAACACTAGTAACTACTCTTGATATTTACCCTTATTTTAAAAATATCATGACCAAATAATTATCATGGGAGTCTCGTAATTGTATTTAGAACTACAATTCTTTACTGATGCAGATACATAACTACAGACACATGATTTACCCAGATATTTGCGGTGAGGAAATTATGGTAGCTAAACCAAGTTTTGTTAAATTTAGTTGGCTGATTTTGCATGTCATAGTATGCATTGGATTGGTTTCTTCGCTTAGTATACGTGAGTTAAGAAAGGAAGAAATGAACATCAAGCCTGATATGATTCATCCACGTTTATAACAGATGACTGAATGCCTCATTACGAGTAACAGGAGACAAAAGTTCCTGGATAAAATGTGAGTTCATTCGTTTTGACTGTCTTCGCCAGAACCCATTCTCCGCTTTGATATGGCAGCATTTAACTTTGCTACGTAGGGTGTATGATGGAGCCCATTAGGTCTTGGTAACTCATAGTCTTACTAAATAAATTAATCAATCCTTATAACTGTAACCTAATCATGTATTTATGTTGCCTTATATAGCATTAAAAATCTATATATATAAACGAGAACACTAATTGACTGATTTATCAAACGGCAGCCCAATATGCTGGACTTAGAATCGTGAAATTTTTGTGTGGGTTCCCCTCAGGTCATAGGCATCACTAAGAAAGGATTTTTCGAAATTCGACCTCTAAGGGGGTGAAAATTGGTGAAATGTTTTTCCGAAGAAACGTCGATAGAGCTCGAACCAGACGGCCTATGATCGTGATATTTACTTTAATGTGACATACGTGAAAAACATAATAGCCAATTTAATGATATTTTGAAATTCAACATTTAAAGGGGTGAAAGGACCATAAAAGTGTTTCAGATTAACTGTCGATATGTTATTGTCCTTCGGGATAGAGAGTTGGTTTTCACTTCAAATTATTGCTTACGTAAATACCCAAAAAGTGTTTAGGAGTTCTTGAAATTCGACCCCCAAACAATGAAAAGGGTGGAAATATGCTTTTAACGAATCGTCTATATCACTGGAACACAATTGACTGTCGTCGTAATTTTTACTTCAATTTGTTAAATTAATAACATAGGACTCAAAGACGTGTCGAAATTTGATAATTAAGTGGGTGTAAATATGTTAAATGTGTTTTCGATAATTCTACTCTATCGATCAAAAATAGGGATACCGAAGTGCCCTTTGCTTTGTATTGATGATTATGTAAGTATATAAGTATCATTTAAATATATTTTCTGAATTCAGCCCCAAACAGGTAAAGAAAGGGTATAATGTGTTTTCTATTCACGATCGATGTATATCAACCACGTTGATTTTTTTTTTATAGCGACGTAATTTTCGTTTAAGATTGACCCTTACTCAAATAACTGAAATGTGATTTCACCAATTTTCGAAACAGCCTACCTAAGTAGGTGAAAAGGGGTGACAAGTGGTTGAATATTTTTTCAATTAATTGTCCATATATATTTAGTCCAGTGGGCTATTGTGTTTTTCACGTCCACGAGACACCAATAAAGTATTCTAAAACGTAACTCAAGGGTTTTTCGAAATTCACTCTCTTAGAGATGAAAACACCTGTAATGTGTGTGTTTTAGATAAATCCTCGATATCTATTGAATCCGTCGAGATATACAGTTAATTTTTGCTTCAGGGTGATGTTTACAGAAATGATCGCAAAACAGTTTAAAGATTTTTGAAATTCGAATTCTCAGTACTGTCCAGGTGTCATATGTGTTTTTTAATGAATTATCGATTTTTATTCGACTGAACGGGTAACCGTCGGATTTGCGCTTTAATTGGATACTTATGTCTAAGATGTGAAATTAAAATATTTCGAAATTTGACACCCTAAAGGGTGAAAAAGCACAAAATTTGTTTTCTGTCGGCCCATAATGATATCTATCTAACCCAGTGCAGTTACTGAGGTATTGTTCGCGTCAGAATGGTGCTTAAGCAAATATTTATAAATTATGTGTAAGTTTTTTTACTTTATAAGATAACTTGATTATTAAGAATAAAACTAATTTTGTAAAGATTCAAGGCAGACGATCCGAAAAGCAAGTACGACCAGCGATGAATAAATTATACATGAGCCCCATTCTACATTAACGTACTGAAACGTGGTGTTATACAACCTCTATGAGCCGAAAACAGGAATATCTTATTTTTAAAATTAAATTTGCTTTCACGTATTAATTCGACGTTACGTGATGCTGTTGTTTATAGCTCCGGTCTACACTCCTGGAGGTTCTGGGCTCGAATTTCGTTAAAATCTGCGTACAAGCATTCGATTATGACCACGGTCTATGAAGTGCAACTTGCATGTAATCGTTTAAAATGAAATAAAAATGGATTATACAGTTCATTTCCCACTTAACGTTTCTCGACAACATTAGCTGACAAATAATATCACTAATTTCAAGGTGGTGGCTCCAAATACGTTTCTGTGAAACCTTTTTCCATTAAAATTTCCGATGGCATTAAACTTCAAGTGAACATTTTGAAAATATATAATTGAGGGCACCGTCACCAATGGTTGTGCACAGGGTAAATCAGAAGTTTTTCATTCGATTTACCGCACGACGTCAACTTTGCAGTACTATAAACAAGGCTGAGGTGAAGTCGCTGTTAGTGGCAGGGATGTACTTACAGCTTTTCGCGTGGACAGCTATAGCTACTTATCCTGCTATAGAGTTAGCTCAATTAGCAGCTTTGTCATTCTAACACTTGATGACTGAAGTACCAATCTGGTGCATAAAGAGGTTTTTAAATTAATGTAAGTATTATCAGTTATGAATAATTTTCTCGAGCAAAGCCGCTGGGGATTACCAGTAATGTATAAAACTCAACGATATACGATGACGGAAAATTATTAAACTGTCCCGAAAATATTTATTTCGAAAACGTACATACAGAGCCACTGAAATACCACAGGCAAATAGAAAACCTTACAATTCTGCTGTTTGGTAACTTCGTTATAAATAAACGTAGTTAATTTGACATATCTACCTAATTTATAAAAAATTCTTATTTAATCAAATTGTCTCGAATTAAAATTTACGTTTAAAAGCAAAAAAAAATTAAAATGCGTATAGTTAGGCACAAATATAGACGCAAGGTGTGCTCACAATAAGGGGGAGATGCCGATCGTGCGCTAGTTCTCGGACAATTTTTTTTGGGAAGGTATATTTTTAACAAGACCGAGAAATCGAACATATCCTAATTTTTGTGCAATTCCCTGTAAATTTTAAAATAATTCATAATTACATACAGATTTTACTGTATTTCTTTAAGTGACACATGCCTTAGGCTTTTTCTCGCGTAGCACAGACGTATTTTGCCGCATTAAATATCCCCCTCCTCTTCTTCTTATTATTATTACTATTACTGGTAGAGTCAAACAAACAGCACCCATTAACTCAATTACGTATGCATGTATAAATTAAAAAAAAGGAACTTATTTGCAAATTTACGTTGAGAGTATTTAAATGTTTTCATATCACCGTAATTAAATTCTAACATATGTGTTGTTTTATGAAAACAAATGATTAATTATATTATCTGTCAGCAGTGTATTTTAATTGACTTACAGGGTTTTTAATTGTGTGATATATTTGGCTGTTAATTATTGACAGCAAGTGTGATTAAAATAAGGAAATATATCACCTGTTGCAGAAATATAGTAATACATGTGTGAACGAGAGTCTTTCTAACAGAAGTAAGTTATTACAGTCCAGACGACAACGATAGCCCACGATGCATGGCGTTGTAATTACTCAATGTAACACTTTGTTGTGAGCTGCAATTCAGCTGCACTACAACGAACTCTACTACTTCTTCTGCCACTTAAATACCATCTGTTCCAACAATAAAAGTTATTTTTGTTTTTAAAATACGATTTCTTAATTTAATTTGAAACATGGAGGGCATGTTTTATATTGGTGTAAAATATTACAAATTTGTTAGGAACAGAAACAATAAGAATATATTTTAATACATATTAATGGTAAAAGTTTAAGTTTTAACCTAATAACTATAGTAAATTTTTAAAAAATATTAGTTTTGCTGTAGAAACTCCAAGGCAAACAAAAATAAACATTACAACCCCACTTCCTGGGACCCAACTAACAGCTTTACAATTTTTTCACAATTTCACTACTAAAACAAATCAGAAATATAAGGTCAATAAAAATTTCAATTTAGCCCTGAAAAAGTATTTTTTCAAGCAAAAATTATAAGTTTGTATAGTCGCAAATGACGATAAAATAAAAAAAAAAATCACACTCATACAGCTGAAACTTACTGCATTTGGATGGTAACAAAGTATGTGGTACGATTCAACAGGAGATATAAGCAAAAAAAAAAAAATCCTATAGTGAAATATTTCTCTAATTATATGTTTTATGGTACGTTTAAATATAACTTTCAGTACTACCAACCAACCAGGCTTGCTACAACACATCTAGAATGTTCTCGTTCTCCTGTGGCATCATCTAGGCATATCTGGACCACTAGACGGGAGACCTACACGCGAAGAATAGGCTACAGGAACGTTGGTAGACCGGAAGTGAGCTGAGATATTCGCAGGAACTGGGTCGGAAAACCACGTGGGATGTAGACCGAGCCCCTCCCCCACCCACGTATCTGTTCCTCGCCGTCGAGCCAGTGGGAATTGAGCGATGCGGTGTGTGAACGTCGCACGCTAACCACATCACCAATCACGAATTTCCCAGTGACACCCTATTTTCCCGGGAGTATAGAGTCACCACCGCACTCCCAGAAGACTGTGTGTGGTTTCGGACTGCTTAGCATAACCGGAGCTCAGTGAGACTATTATCAAGCTTTATTAAATGTTTATTGGACCATTAGTAATATAGAAACTCCAAGGCTACCAACACATAAAATTCCATGTACACATTTTCAAAAAAATAAAACATAAATTTATAACTGTCGTTGGCAGTTAGAAGTATATATTTGATATTATTAGGAAAAATAAAAAATTATTAAATAATAATTAGTATTTAATAAATTGTACACATATACAAGTACTTTATTTCTGTTTGACGGTTTCCAAAATTCTTAATAGTTCTTTACATGACATTTATGTGTTAAATATACAGGTAGACTTGGTACAGACAGAGGTTGATACAGAAAGCGGTAGTTTTAAATGCTTACAACTTGACAGGAAGTCAGAAGTGTGTATGAAATCTGTTAATAATGTGAGTAAATATGAATTATGCTACCCTGAAAGTTCACTTTCTGACTATATTTGTTAAAAACAATATGTGGCGAATTATTCCAAGTCACAGTTTTGATACTTTTCATATTCATATTCCTTAATAATCAGTTATTTCTATTTATTCCCTTTAATAATGGTTTTTGAGGTGAAGTTATGTTTACACATTTTACTTAAAGATAACTCGTGTATCAATCTTTTTATGCATATGCATATATTTAAATTTTTTAGAAATTGTCGCACTCTCAGTATCTTCGTTAGTTTGTAATATGAAAGACAAGACAATAAGAAAAGAGAATTATGCGAGTGACTTCAGTGGTCGTAAAATTAACAAGAGCCACACATTACGGATTCAAAATTGTGAATAAACCGACTAACTTAACTATGTCAACTCGAAAAATGTTAAACAATCTCTCTTATTGAAGCTGAGAATAATATATTTCTGTTCGTGTCGATTTCAGAGCAGCATCACTCCAAATATATCGACATTACCTAAAAATTAAAATCATGTGTGCGTGTGTGTGTGTGTGTGTGTATATATATATATATATATATATATATATATATATATATATATATATACATACACACACACACACACTGGATGTATCTTTATTGGTGTCAAATATTTTGGGGACATGTTCCTTACATAATAATATGAAAAAAAAAATTATATGAACACGGGTCTACAAATCTATAGTTTGGGAGGAATTTAATGGTTTATCCCCAAACAGGAAGGGTATGGAAAAGTAAAGTTTCAATAAAGAAAGTAAAAGGTGTTTACATCCTAATTCACAGAAAAAAACGTAGATTAATGTATCAATTTTAGGTAATCAAAATCCATTTTACTTTTCCCGGGATTTGCCAGGGATAATCATTCAAAAAATTCTACGTGTACTCGAAAACGGTTCGTCTCACGAACAAAAGTGTGAAGATAAAAATTAAAGAACACATTTTTCCCCATAACATATCGAAAATTCACTAAAATTCACTTTACTCTTCTACATCATTTTCCGGTATTTGTCATGGGAAAATGTGAAAAAAAATTCAATAATCGAAAAAAAATTGTTTGTTAGTGTCAATTATGTTCGGAAGTTTGTTCTTTACATTAAAACAATCAAAAAAGTCAAATGGACTTGGCTCTGAAAATCATTTATTTCGGAGTTACATAGCTATTGGTAAATGCATAGCAGCAAAACATGTGTATGCTAAACATTAGACAATAAAATAATTGTTTATACTTGGAGGTTACAATATCGTCAATTTTATTCCTACCTCCATGGCAACGACATTTGTTTATCGTTTGTCAATTCCTGTGTGTTAATTGTTGATATCTGTAAAGTGGGCGATGAAAATGATTTGTGAATACATCTAATGAGTCGCGGTAAGTATAAGTATTGAAAAAGACATGTATTCCGTAAGTGAACAGACTGATATTCACTACATGTATGGTCTTGAAGATGGGAATGCTTCACAAGCACGTGTACTTTATACAGAGAGGTATCCTAACAGGCAGTTACCTTGTCCAAGAACTTTCACAAGAATTCACCAACGCTTGAAAGAGACAGGCTCATTTGAGAGATGTGTTTCAGATGTTGGCAGGCCAAGAGGGATACATAGCGTTGAGTTTCATGAACGGGTTCTTCGTGATGTAGACAAAAATCCACATAATAGCACAAGCCAAATTGCAGTAAGGGAACACATTAGTCATATGACTGTGTGGAGAATTCTACATGAAAACCTTCTGTACACTTATCACTTTCAGCGGGTGCAAGGATTAAATGTGGCGGATTTTGAACCAAGAAGAACATTCTGCCGACGTATTTTACAGTGAGTGTGCTGTGTTTGTTCATTTTCTAGCAGTTTTCTTGTTTACTGATGAGGCAGGATTTACACGAGATGGTATCACCAATTACCATAACAGTCATTCCTGGGCTTATGATAATCCTCATGAAGTGGTTCAAGATAACCATCAATATAGATTCAATCTAAATGTGTGGGGTGGAATCATTAATGATCATCTTCTTGGACCCTGTTTCTTGCCTCAACGACTGACTGGAGAATCATACCTTCAGTTCCTAGAAACGAGTTACGTAATTTACTAGATGATATACCTCTGGACATCATTCACAGAATGTTGTTTATGCACGATGGTGCTCCCGCTCACTTAAGTCTCATAGTACGCCAGTATTTGAATTATCGATTTCCGCAAAGATGTAGTGGGCGGCGGGGATTCATTGCTTGGCCTACGCGATCTCCGGATCTAAATCCAATGGATTTCTATGTCTCAGGACATTTAAAGTCCTTAGTGTGTGCAACGCCTGTACCTACCTTGACATTCTTAGAGTGCGTATCCAACATGGGTTCGACGAGATACGACGCACTCCAGGGATTTTCAACAGAGTACGCCGAAGTATGGAACGCAGACTTACAGCATGCATTGAAGCAGGGGGAAGACGTTTTGAACAATTTTTGTAACGTTCAAATCATGGTTGTGTCATTAAAAATGGAGTAATATACCGTAGAATTTCAAACCCATTTTCTTTGTACTTTTGTTTAGTTATTTAGACAACTGAAAGCTGGTGTCGTTGCCATGGAGGTAGGAATAAAACTGACGATATTGCAACCTCCAAGTACTAACAATTATTTTATTGTCTAATGTTTAGCATACACATGTTTGGCTGCTATGAATTTACTAATATTTATGTAACTCCGAAATAAATAGTTTTCAGATCCAAGTCCATTTGAACTTTTTTGATTGTTTTAATGCAAGGAACAAATTTCCGAACATAATTGACACTAATAAACAATTTTTTTCCATTATTGAATTTTTTTCACATTTTCCCATGACAAATACCGGAAAATGAAGTAGAAGAGTAAAGTGAATTTTAGTGAATTTTGGATATGTAATGGTGAAAAATGTGTTCTTTAATTTTTATCTTCACACTTTTGTTCGTAAGACGAACCGTTTTCGAGTATACGTAGAATTTTTTTAACAATTTTCCGTGACAAATCCCGGGATAAAGTAAAATGGATTTTGATAACCTTTTGATATGTCAATCTACGATTTTTTCTGTGAATTATGATGTAAACACATTTTACATGTCTTTATTGAAAGTTTACTTTTCCATACATTACCTGTTTGGGGATAAATCGTTAAATTCCTCCCAAACTATTGATTTGTAGGCCCATGGTCATCTAAACATTTTTTCATGTTATTATGTAAGGAACATGTCCCCAAAATATTTGACACCAATAAAGATACATCCTGTATATTGCAATTTCTTGCACTATGTTGCACTTTCTTTAACTAAGTTTCACTCTATTGCACTATGTTGGACTTTATGACACTTTATTGCAATAAGTTTCTTCAACATGCATTAAATTGACTAATAAAATGTAAATGTCCCTAATTAACATAAGCTAGACTTACCCGACCTGACACAACTTAACTTATCTCGACCTAACTTAACCCTATCTTATAACATAACATTTACTAAGCCTAACCCTTATTACCCTAAACAGACGCAACATAACCCGACCTAACTTAATCCGACCTAACCTAGCCTAATCCGACCTAACCGGACCTAACGTAACAAAATCCGACCTAACCCGACCTAACCTAACACAACCTAGCAAGAAATGATCTAACATAACCTAACCCAACCTAAATTAACCCCAACCTAACCTAAACCGACATAACCTAACACGACCTAACTCAACCCGACGTAACATAACCCGACCTAACTTAACCCGACCTATCATAACCCGACCTAACCTAACCCGACCCGACCTAACCAAACCTAACACGACCTAACCTAAACAAACCTAACATAAACCGACCTAACCCAACCCGACATAACCTAACAAAACATATCCTAACCCGACCTAACCTACCACAATCTAACTTAAACCTACCTAACCTAATCCGACACAACCTAACCCGACGTCACCTAACCTAACCCGAACTAACCTTACCCGACCTAATCTAACCAAACCTAACCTAATCATAACGGATCTAACCTAACACGACCTAACCTATCTCGACATAACCTAACCCGACATAACCTAACACGACATAACCTAATCCGACATAACCTAATACGACATAACCTAACCCGACATAACCTAACCCGACATAACATATCCCGACCTAAACTAACCTAACCCCCGAAATTACCTAAACCGACCTAACCTAAACTAACCTTACCAGACCTAACCTTACCCGAATTAACCTAACCCGAACAAAACTTAACCCGACCTAAACTAACACAACTCGAACTAACTTAAACCGACCTAACTTAACCTAACCTGACATAACCTAACCCCACCTAACCTAACACAAACCTAACCTTAACGGACCTAACCTAACCCGATCTAACCTAACACAAAACAAACCTAACCCGACATAACCTAACCTAACCCGACCTGATTTAACCCGACCTAACCTAATCCGATCTAATCTAAACTACCTCGACCTAAACTAAACAGACATAACCTAACCCGACCTAACCAAACCCGATAAAACCAAACCCGACATAACCTAACCTTAATCGATCTAACCTAATACGACCTCACCTATCACGACATAAAATCAACCCGACATAACCTAACCCAACCAAACGTACCCCAACCCAACCTAAACCGACCTAACCTCAACCGAACTTACCTTACCAGACCTAACATAAATTAACCTAACCCGACCTAACCTAATCCTAACTAAACAAACATAACGCGAACAAACCTAACCTGACGCAACCTAACCTACCTAACCTAACCCAATCTAACCTAACCAGAGCTAACCTAACAAGACATTACCCTAACCCGACCAAACCTACCCCGATCTAACCTAAACCGATCTAACCTTACCTGACGTAACCTAATATAAACCGAACTAACCTTGCCTGACCTTAGCTAACCAAATCTAACCTATCCTTAACCGATCTAACCTAACACGACCTAACCTATCCCGAAATAACCTAACACGACATAACCTAATCCGACATAACCTAACACGACCTAACCTAACCCGAACTTGTATAACCCGGCCTAACCTAATCCGATCTAACCTAACCTACACTGATCTAACCTAACCTAACCCGACCTAACCTAACCAAATGTAACCAAACCCGATCTAACATAACAATAATCAATCTAACCTAACACGACCTAACCTACCCCGACATAACCTAACGCAACATTACCTAACCCGACCTAACCTAAACCGACCTAACCTAAACCGACGTAACCTCAACCGTAATAACCTAACTCGAATTAACATAAACCAACCTAACCTAACCCGACATAACCTAACCCGACTTAAATTAAATGCTACCTAACCTAACTCGACCAAACCTAAAACGACCTTACCTAACCCGAACTAACATAACCTAACCTAACCCGACCTAACCTGACCCGACCTAACATAAATTAACCTAACCCGACCTTAACTAACACGACCTAACCTTACGAGACCTAATCTAACTCGAATTTGCTCAACACGACATAACATAACCCGACTTTACTTAACCTAACCCTAACATAACGTATTGCAACTTAAATTAACCTAAAACATTATACAAAAACCTTAACATATTGAGCACTAATCTAAGTTGCACTTTCTTGCACTATGTTGTACTCTCATGCATTGTGTTGCACTTTATGACACTTTATTGGATCAATTTCCTTCACCATGCATTGAATTGACTAATAAAACGTAAATGACACTAATTAACATAAACTATACTAACCCGACCTGATCGAACCTAACCTAACTTATCTCGACCTAACCTAACCCATAACCTAAACTTTACTTAAGCTAACCCTTACTTACTCAAAACCGACCTAACATAACCCGAACTAACATAACCCGACATAACTTAACTCGAACTAACCTAACACAATCCGACATAACCCGACCTAACCTAACCTAACCCAACCTAACCTAACACAAACTAACCTAACCCGACCTAACCTAACCTAACCCAACCTAACCTAACACAACCTAACCTAACCCGACCTAACCTAAATCGACATAACCTAAACCGATCTAAGTTAACCCGACCTAACATTACACGACCAAACCTAATCCGACCTAACCTAACCTAACTCGACCTAAACGAATCTGACATAACATAACCCGAACTAAACTAACCTAACTCAACCTAACCTAAACCAACCTAACCTAACCCGACCTAACATACCCAGATTTACCTAAGCCGAGCTAACCTAACCCGACCTAACATAACACGAACTAAACCTAACCCGACCTAATCTTACTCGACCTAACCTAACCCGACCTAACCTAACATTAACCGATCTAACATAACACTACCTAATCTATCCCGACATAACCTAACCCGACATAACCTAACCCGACATAACCTAAACCGACGTAACCTGACCTAACCCGACATAACCTAACCTAACACGACCTAACCTAACCCGACCTATCCTAATGTAACCTAACCTAATCCAAACTAACCTAACACGACCTAACATAAATTAACCTAACCCGACCTAAACTAACCTAACCTGACCTAACCTAACCCGACCTGACCTAACCCAAACATAACCTAACCCGACATAACCTAACCCGACCTAACCTAACTTGTCCTGACCTAATCTTACACGACCTAACCTAACCCGGCCTAACCTAACTTAATTGCACTTAATGTATTTTGTTACACTAAGTTGCACTTTTGTGCACTTAGTTGCACTTTTTTTTAACTAAGTTGCACTTTCTTCAACTAAGTTACACTTTCTTGCACTAAGATACAATTTCTGGCACTAAGTTACTCTTTCTTGCACTAAGTTGCACTTTCTTGCACTATGTTACACTTTCTTGCACTATGTTGCACTTTCTCGCACTGCGTTGCATTTCTTGCACTATGTTACAATTTCTTGCACTATGTTGTATTTTCTTGTACTGTGCTGCACTTTCTTGCATTATGTTGCAGTTTCTTGCACTAAGTTGCACTCTCTTGCATTATGTTATAATTTATGACACTTTATTGCACTAAGTTCCTTCAGCATGCATTAAATTGACCCAAAAATGTAAATGTCCCTAGTTAACATAAGCTAGACTAACCGACCTGACCCAACTTAAACTAACTTATCTCGACCTAACTTAACCCAATCTAACAACACGTAACCTTTACTAAATCTATTCTTTGCATACCCTAAACTGCCCAAAAATAACCCGACATAACAGAACCCGAACTAACCTAACCAGATGTAACCTAACCCGAGTTAACCTAACACAACCTAACCTAATCCGACCTAACCTAACCTGATCCGACATAACCTAACACGATCTAACCTATCCCAAACTTAACCTTACCCGACCTAACCTCACCTAACCAGACCTATCCTAACCCGACCTAACCTTACCCGATCTAACATAACCTACCCCGAACTAACCTAACCAAACCCGACCTAACCTAAAAAGATGTATCCTAACTCGACCTAACCTAACCCGACCAAACATTACCTGACCAACCCTAACCTGACCTAACATAACCCGAACAAAAAGTTACCTTAACCGACCTAATTTTACCCGACTTATCTTACCCAAACTAACCTTCCCGACCTAACCTAAAATTAACCCACCTAACCTAACACTACCTCGTCTATCCCGACATAACCTTACACGACATATACTAACCCTAACCTATCCCGACTTAACCTAATGCGAACTAACCTAACCCGACCTAACCCAAACCCGATGTAACATAAATTAACCTAACCCGACCTAACCTAACCCAACCTAAACTAACCTAAACCGACCAAACCTAACCAGTCCTAAACTAACCCAACCTAACCTAAACCAAACCTAACCTAACCCGACCTAACCTAACCCGACCTAACCTAACCCTTCCTAACCTAACCCTTCCTAGCCTAACCCAACCTAATCTAACCTAACCCGACATAACCTTACCTGAGCCTACCCTTAACTTAATTGCTCTTATTTTACTTTGTTGCATTAAGTTGCACTTTTGTGCACTTAGATGCACTTTGTTGCACTTTGTTGCACTAATTTGCACTTTCTTGCACTAAATTATACTTTCTTGCAAAAAGTTACACTTTCTTGCACTAAGTTGCACATTCATGCACTACGTGTCACTTTCTTGAATTATGTAGCATTTTCTTGCACTATGTTGCACTGTCTTGCACTATGTTGCAATTTATTGCACTAAGTTGCACACTCTTGCATTATGTTGCACTTTATGACACTTTATTGCACTAATTTCCTCCAGCTTGCATTAAATTAACTAATAAAATGTAAATGTCCCTAATTAACATAAGCTATACTAACCCGACCTGACCCAACATAACCAAATTTATCTTACACCTAATCTAACCCAATCTTACTTAACTTAATCTTTACTAAATTTAACCCTACTTACCCTAAACCGACCTAACACATCCCGACCTAACATAACCAGACCTAATCTAACCCAACCTAACCTAACATAACCCGACCTAACCTAACCCGACCTAACCTAACCTAACCCGATGTAACCTAACCCGATGTAACCTAACCCGATGTAACCTAACCCGATGAAACCAAACCGAGCAAACTTAAAAAGAACTAACAAAACGCGACCTAACCTAACCCAAACCTATCCTATCCTGACCTAACCTAACCCGAACTTATATAAGCCGACCTAACCTCAACCGTTCAAAAACCTACCCTACCCTGACCAAACCTAACCTAATCCGACATAAACTAACCCGATGTAACCAAACCCGACCTAACCTAACACGACCTAACCTTACCTTAATCGATCTAACCTAACACGACCTAAAACTATTCCGACATAACCTTACCCTACATTACCTAACCCGACCTTACCTAACCTAAACCGACTTAACACGACCTAACCTAACTGGACGTAACCTAAACCGACATTACCTAACCCAACCAAACCTAACCCGACTTAAATTAAACCCGACGTAAACTATCTCGACCTAACCTAACCAGACCTAACCTGACCCAAACTAACCTAACCCGACCTAACCTAAACTTAATTGCATTTATTGTACTTTGTTACACTAAGTTGCACTTTTGTGCAATTAGTTGCACTTTTGTGCAATTAGTTGCACTAATTTCCACTTTCTTGCACTAAGTTACACTTTCTTGAACTAAGTTGCTTTTTCTTGCACTCTGTTACAGTTTCTTGCACTATGTTGCTCTTTCCTGCATTATGTTGCACTTTCTTGCACTATGTTAAATTTTTTGCACTATGTTGCACTTTCTTGCACTATGTTTTTTTCTTGCACTATGTTGCACTTTCTTGCATTATTTTGCACTTTGTTGCACTTTCTTGCACCATGTGGCAATTTCTTGCCTTAAGTTGCACACTCTTGCATTATGTTATACTTTATAACACTTTATTGCTCTAAGATCCTTCAGCATGTATTAAATTGACTAATAAAATATAAATGTCCCTAATTATCATAAGCTAGACTAACCGACCTGACCCAACCTAATCTAACCTAACGTAACTTATCTCGACCTAAACTAACCCAATCTTACTTAACCTAACCTTTACTAAATCTAACCCTTTCTTACCCTAAACCGACCTAACATAACCCGACATAACATTACCCGACCTAACTTAACACGACCTAACCTAACCAGTTGTAACCTAACCCGAGCTAACATAACGCGACCTAACCTAACCTAACCTGATCCGACATATACTAACACAACGTATTCTAACCCAAACCTAACCTAACCCGACCTAACCTCACCTAACCCAACCTAACCTAACCCGACCTAACCTAAGCCGACCTAACCTAACCCGACCTAACCTAACCCGACCTAACCTAACCAGTCATAACATAACCCGATCTAACATAACCTATCCCGATCTAGCATAACCTATCCCGTCCTAACCTAAACAGGTGTATCCTAACTCGACCTAACCTAACCAGACCAAACCTAACACGACCTAACCTAACCCGACATAACATAATCCGAAATTACCTAATCTAAACCGACCTAATCTTACCCGACCTTATCTTACCCGACCTAACATTACCCGACATAACCTTACCTTAACCGATCTAACCTTACATTACCTATCCTATTCCGTCATAACCTAACACGACATAACCTAACACTAACCTAACCTAACCCGAACTAACCTAATGCGAACTAACCTAACCCGACCTAAACCAAACACGACCTAACATAAATTAACCTAACCCGACCTAATCAAACCCGACCTAACCTAACCCTCTCTAACCTAACCCGACCTAACCTTACCCGAGCTTACCCTTAACTTAATTGCACTTACTGTACTTTGTTGCACTAAGTTGCACAAAGTTGTACTTTTTTGCACTAAGTTACACTTTCTTGCACTATGTTTCACTTTCATGTACTATGTTGCATTTTCTTGCACTTTCTTGAACTATGTTGCACTTTCTTGTATTATGTTGCACTTTCTTTCACCATGTTCCACTTTCTTGCACTAAGTTGCACACTCTTGCAGTATGTTATACTTTATGATACTTTATTGCACTAAGATCCTTCAGCATGCATTAAATTAACTAATAAAATATAAATGTCCCTATTTAACATAACTGACCTGGCCCAACCTAACCTTATCTAACTTATCTCGACCTAACCTAAGCCAATCTTACTTAACCTAACCTATACTAAATCTAACACTTTCTTACCCTAAACCGACATAACATAACCCGACATAACATTACCCGATCTAAATTAACCAGACCTAACCTAACCAGATGTAACCTAACCTATCTAACCTATCCCGACCTAAGCTAACCTAACCCGACCTAACCTAACATAACATAACCTGATCCGACATAATCTAACCCAGCCCAAACTAACCCAAACCTAACCTTACCCGTCCTTACCTCACTTAGCCCGATCTAATGTAACTTATCTCGAGCTAATCTAACCCAATCTTACTTAACTTCGCCTTTAATAAAACTAACACTTACTTAACCTAAACCGATCTAACATAACCCGAACTAACATAACCCGACCTAACCTAACCCGAACCTATCTAACCCGACCTAACCTAACTTAACCAGACATAACCTAACCTAACCCGACCTAACCTAACCTAACCCGACCTAACCTAACCTAACCCGATGTAACCTAACCCCAATGAAACCAAACCGAGACAACTTAAACCGAACTAACCTAACCTAATTCGACCTAACCTAGCCCAAACCTATCCTAACCTGACGTAACCTAATCCGAACATATATAAGCCGACCTAACCTAATCTGATAAAAACCTACCGTACCCCTACCTAACATAACCTAATCCGACATATCCTAACACGATGTAACCAAACCCGACCTAACCTAACCCGACATAATCTTACCTTAATCGATCTAACCTAACACGACCTAAAATATTCCGACATAACCTTAACCGACTGTACCTAACCCGATGTTAACTAAACTAAACCGACCTAACCTAAACCGACTTAACCCAACCCGAACTAACCTAACCCGATCTAACCTAACCCGACCTAACCTAACCCGACCTAACCTAACCCGACATAACAGTATTTAACCTAACCCGACCTTACCTAACACGACCTAACCCAACGCGACCTAACATAATCAGAATTCCCTCAACACGACCTAACATAACCCGACTTTACTTAACCTAACCCTAACATAACTTTTTGCAACTCAAACTAACCTAACACATTCTACAAAAACCTAAAGATATTGTGCACTAATCTAAGTTGCACTTTCATGCACCATGTTGTACTTTCTTGCACTAAGTTGCACTCTCATGCATTGTGTTGCACTTTATGACACTTTATTGCACCAATTTCCTTCACTATGCATTAAATTAACTAATAAATTGTAAATGACCCTAATTAACATAAGCATGACCAAACCTAAACTAACTTATCTCGACCTTACCTAACACAATCTTACTTAAGCTAATCTTTACTTAATCTAACCCTTACTATTCAAAACAGACCTAACATAACCCGACATAACTTAACCCGAACTAACCTAACATAATCCGACCTAACCCGACCTAACCTAACCCAACCTAACCTAACACGACCTAACGTAACCTAACACAACCTTATCTAACCCGACCTAAACTAAACCGACATAACCTAACGCAATCTAACTTAACCCGACCTAACATAACCCGACCAAACCTAATCCGACCTAATCTAACCTAACGCGACCTAACCAAAACAATCCTAACGAAACAAACCTAACCTAAACCGACCTAACCTAACACGACATAACCTAACACGACATAACCTAACCCGACCTAACCCGAACTAAATTAATCCCGACCTAACCTAACACAAATTTAACCTAACACAAACCTAACCTAACCTAACCCGAACGAACATAACCAGACCTAACCTAACCCGACCTAACCTAACAAGATGTAACCTAACCCGAGCTAAACTAACCCGACCTTACATAACCCGAACTAACCTAAACCGACCTAATCTTACTCGATCTAACCTAAACCGAACTAACCTAACCATAACCGATCTAACCTAACACTACCTAACCTAAACCCGACATAACATAACCCGACATAGCCTAACCTAACCCGACCTAAATTAACCTAACCCGACCTAACCTAATGCGAACTAACCTAACCCGACCTTACCTAACCCGATCTAACATAAATTAACCTAACCTGTCTAAACTAACTTAAGCCGACCAAACCTAACCTGACCTTACCTAATCCGATGTAACTTACACTTCCTAACCTAACTTAAACTTACCTAACCTAACCCGACCTAACCTAACCCAACCTAACCTAAACTTAATTGCACTTATTGTACTTTGTTGCACTAAGTTGCACTTTTGTGCACTTTGTTGCACTAAGTTGCACTTTCTTGCACTTAGATACACTTTCTTGCACTAAGTTACACTTTCTTGCACTAAGTTACTCTTTCTTGCACTATGTTGCATTTTCTTGCACTATGTTGCACTTTCATGTTATATGTGGCATTTTCTTGCACTATGTTGCACTTTCTTGCACTATGTTGCACTTTATTGCACTATGTTGCACTTTCTTGTATTATGTATTGCACTTTCTTGCACTATGTTGCACTTTATTGCACTATGTTGCACTTTCTTGCACTATGTTGCACTTTCTTGCACTATGTTGCACTTTCTTGCACTATGTTGCACTTCCTTGCACTATGTTGTATTTCATTGCACTATGTTGCACTTTCTCGCACTATGTTGCACTTTCCTGCACTATGTTGTCTTTCTTGCACTTAGTTGCACACTTTTGCATTATGTTACACACTCTTGCATTATGTTACACACTCTTGCATTATGTTGCACTTTATGACACTTTATTGCTCTAAGTACCTCCAACATGCATAAAATTAAATATAAAATGTAGATGTCACAATTTAACATAAGCTAGAATAAACCGACCTGACCAAATCTAACCTAACTTATCTCGACCTAATCTAACCCAATTTTTTTAACTTAACCTTTACTAAGACTAACACTTACTAACCCTAAATGGACCGAACATAGCCTAACCTAACATAAACCAACCTAACCTAACCCGACCTTATCTAACCCGACCTAACCTAACCTAACCCGACCTAACCTAACTCGACCTAACCTAACCTAACCCGATGAAACCAAATTGAGGAAACATAAAACGAACTAACCTAAACTAACGCGACCTAACCTGACCTAAACAAACCCGAACTTATATATGCCGACCTAACCTAATCCGATCAAAAACCTACCCTTCCCCGATCTACCCTAACCTAATGCGAAAAATTCTAACCCGATATAACAAAACACGACCTAACCTTAACTTAATCGATCTAACATAACACGACCTTAACCATTCCGACATAACCTTACCCGAAATTATCTAACCCGACCTTACCTAACCTATACCGACCTAACCTTAACTGACTTAACCTAACCCGACCTAACCTAACCCGACCTATCCTAATCTGACCTAACCTAACCCAAACCTAACCTAACCCGACTTAAATTAAACACAATCTACCCTATCTCTACCTAACCTATCCCGACCTAACCTAACCCGAATTCGCTCAACACGACCTAATATAACCCGACTTTACTTAACCTAACCCTACCATAACTTATTGCAACTTAAACTAACCCAACACATTCTACAAAAACCTAAACATTTTGGTAACTAATCTAAGTTGCACTCTCATGCATTGTTTTCACTTTATGAGACTTTATTGCACCATTTTCCTTCACCATGCATTAAATTGACTAACAATACGTTAATGTCCCTAATTAACATAAGCTATACTAACCCGACATGACACAACCTAACCTAACATATCTCGACCTAACCTAAACCAATCTTACTTAACCTAACCTTTACTAAACCTATCACTTACTTACTCAAAACCGACCTAACATAACCCGAACTAACATAACCCGACATAACTTAACACGAACTAACCTAACATAATCCGACCTAACCCGACCTATCCTAACCTAACCCAACCTAACTTAACACGACCTATCGTAACCTAACAAAACCTAACCTAACCCGACATAACCTAAACCGACATAATGCAACCCAACCTAACTTAACCTGACCTAACATAACCCGACCAAACCTAATCCGACCTAACCTAACCTAACACGACATCACCAAAACAAACCTAACGAACAAAACCTAACCTAAACCGACCTAACCTAACACGACATAACCTAACACGATATAACTTAACCCGACCTAACCTAACCCGACCTAACTTAACTCGACCTAACATAAACAGAACTAAACTAACCTGACCTTAACTAACCTACCCTGACCTAACCTTACACGACCTGACATAACATTAACCGATCTAACATATCCCGAAAAAACCTAACACGAAATAATCTAACTTGACCTAACCTAACCTGACAAAACCTAACCCGATCTAACCTAACCCGACCTTACCTAACCCGACCTTACCTAATGCGACCTAATCTGACCAAAATTAAACCCGACCTAACATAAAACAAACCTATCCTAACACAAACCTAACCTAACACGGCCTAAACAAATCCGGCCTAACATAGACCGAACTAACCTAACCTAACCCGACCTAACATAACCCGACCTAACCTAAACCGACCTAACCTAACCCTTCCTAACCTAACCCGACCTAACCTAAACCGACCTAACCTTACCCGAACTAACCTAACCCGACCTAACCTAACCCGACTTAACCTAACCCGACCTAACCTAAACTTAATTGCTCTTATTGTAGTTTGTTACACTAAGTTGCACTTTTGTGCACTTAGTTGCACTTTGTTATACTAAGTTGCTCTTTCATGCACTAAGTTACACTTTCTTGCACTAAGTTACACTTTCTTGCACTAAGTTACACTTTCTTGCACTAAGATACACTTTTTTGCACTAAGTTACACTCTCTGACACAGTGTTACACTTTCTTGCAATAAGTTGCACTTTCTTGCACTATGTTGAACTTTCTTGTACTATGTTGCATTTCCTTGCACTATGTTTACTTTATAGCACTATGTTGCACTTTCTTGCACTAAGTTGCACACTCTTGCATTATGTTGCACTTAATGACAATTTATTGCACTAAGTTCCTCCAGTATGCATTAAATTAACTTATAAAATTTAACTGTCCCTGAATAATATTAGCTACACTAACCCGACCTGACACAATATAACCTAATTAATCTCGACCTAATCTAACTCAATCTTACTTAACTTAACTTTTATAAAAATTAACCCTTACTTGCCCTAAACCGACCTAACATAACCCGACCTAACCTAACCCGATGAAACCAAACCGAGCAAACTTAAACCGAACTAACCTAATCTTAACCGCCCCTAACCTAACCCAAAACAATCCTAACCTAATAATTACTAAACCAAACTCTTATTTACCCAAAACCGATCTAACATAACCCGAACTAACACGGCCCGACATAACTTAACATGAAATAACAAAACATAATCCGACATAACCTAACGTATCCCAACCTAACCTAACACCACCTAACCTAACCCGATTTATCTAAACCGACCTAACCTAAACACACCTAAATTAAACCCGACCTAACCTAACACAACCTAACCTAACCCAACCTAACCTAAACCAAAAATATCTAACCAGACCTAACTTAAGATGACCTAGCATAACCCGACCAAACCTAACCTAACCCGAACTAACTTAACCCGACCTAACCTAAACAATCCTAACGAACCAAACCTACCCTAAATCGACCTAATGTAACACGATGTATCCTAACACGACATAACGCAACCCCACCTAACCTAACCCGACGTAACTTAAATCGTGATAAACTAAACAGAACTAACGTAACCCGACCTAACTTAACCTAACCAGACCTAACCTTACAGACCTAACCCAAAATTAACCGATCTAACCTATCCCGACCTAACCTAACCTAACCCGATCTAACCCAATGAAACCTAACCTAACCCGACCTAACCTAACCCGTCCTAACTTAATCCGACCTAAATTATACCTGACCTAACCTAACACAAACCTAGCCTAACCCGACCTAACCTAACGCGACTTAACCTAACCCGACCTAACCTAACCTGAACTAACCTAACCCGACCTAACAGAAATTAACCTAACCCGACCTAAACTAACCTAACCCGACCAAACCTAACTTGACCTAACATAACCCGACCTAACATAAATTAATCTAACCCGACCTAAACTAACCTAACCTGACCAGACCTAACCTGACCTAACCTAACCCGACCTAATTTAAACCAAACCTAACATAACCCGACCTAACCTAACCCGACCTAACATAACCCGACCTAACCCTTCGTAACCTAACCTAACCCAACCTAACCTAACCCATCATAAACTAACCTAACCTAATCCGACCTAACCTAACCCGACCTAACCTAACCCTATATAACCTAACCCGACATAACCTAACCCGACCTAACTTAACCAGACCTAACCTAACCCGACCCAACCTAACCCGACCTAACCTAATCCAAACCTAACATAACACGGCCTAACCTAACCCGACCTAACCTAACCCGACCTAACCTAACCCATCCTAGCCTAACATAACCCAACCTAACCTAACCCTTCCTAACCTAACCTAGCCCAACCTAAACCATCCTAACCTAACCCATCCTAACCTAACTTGACCTAACCTAACCCGACCTAACCTTACCCGACCTAACCTAAACTTAATTGCACTTATTGTACTTTGTTACACTAAGATGCACTTTTGTGCTCTTAGTTGCCCATTGTTTCACTAAGTTGCACTTTCATGCACTAAGTTACACTTTCTTGCACTAAGTTGCACTTTCTTGTACTATTTTGCACTTTCTTGCACTATGTTGCACTTTCTTGCACTATGTTGCACTTTCTTGCACTATGTTGCACTTTTTTGCACTATGTTGCACTTTTTTGCACTATGTTGCACTTTCTTGCACTATGTTGCACTTTCTTGTATTATATTGCAGTTTCTTGCAATATGTTGTCTGTCTTGCACTAAGTTGCACACTTTTGCATTATGTTGCACTATATGACACTTAATTGCAAGTTCCTTCAGCATGCATTAAATTGACTAAAAAAATGTAAATATCCCTAATTAACATAAGCTAGACTAACCCGACCTGACCCAACATATCCTAACTTATCTCGACGTAACCTAACTTAACCATTACTAAAACTAACCATTACTTATCCTAAATCGACCTAATATAACCCGAACTAAAATAACCCGAAATAAACTTACCCGACCTTACCTAACCTGACCTAAGTTAACCTAACCCGACATAACCTATTCTAACCCGACATAACCTAACACGACCTAACCTAACCCGATGTAACCTAACCCAATGTAACCAAACCGAGCAACCTTAAACCGACCTAACGTTATGCGACCTAACCTAGCCCAAACCTATCCTAACCCGACATAACCTAACCTAACCCGAACTTATATAACCCGACCTAACCTAATTCGATCTAACCTACCCTACCCTGACCTAACCTAACCTAATATGATTTAACCTAACCCGATGTAACCAAACCCGACCTTACTTAACACGATCAAACTTACCTTAATCTATCTAACCTAACACGACCTAACCTATCCCGACATAACCTAACCCGACATAACCTAACCTGACCTAACCTAACCTAACCCGACCTAACCTTAACTAATTACACTTATTTTGCTTTCTTGCACTAAGTTATACTTTCTTGCACTAAGTTACACTTTCTTGCACTAAGTTACACTTTCTTGCACTAAGTTGCTCCTTCTTGCACTATGTTGTACTTTCTTGCACTATGTTGCACATTTCAACTATGTTGCATTTTCTTGCACTATGTTGCGCTCTCTTGTATTATGTTGCATTTTTTGCAATACAGGGTGTATTTTTATTGGTGTCAAATATTTTGGGGACTGGTTCCTTACATAATAACATGAAAAAAAAAAACGTTTTTATGAACATGGGTCTACAAAACGATAATTTGGGAGGAATTTAATGATTTATCCCTAAAAAGGAAGGGTATGGAAAAGTCAAGTTTGAATAAAGACAAGTAAAAGGTGCTTACATCAAAACTCACAGGAAAAATCATAGATTACCATATAAAAAGGTTATCAAAATGCATTTTACTTTTTCCCGGAATTTCCTACGGAAATTGTCCAAAAAATTCTACGTACACTCGAAAACGACTAAAAGTGTGAAGATAAAAATTAAAGAACACATTTTTCACCATAACATATCCAAAATTCACTAAAATTCACTTTACTCTTCTACTTCATTTTCCGGTATTTGTCCTGGGAAAATGTAAAAAAAATTCAATAATAAAAAAAAATCGTTTGTTAGTGTCACTTATGTTCGGAAATTTGTTCTTTACATGAAAATAATCAAAAAAGGTCAAATGGACTTGGATCTGAAAACTATTTATTTCGGAGTTACATAGCTATTGGTAAATGCATAGCAGCCAAACATGTGTATGCTAAACATTAGACAATAAAATAATTGTTAGTACTTGGAGGTTGCAATATCATTAATGTTATTCCTACCATACATATAAAATTTCAAGTTCCCAAATAGGCTACAAAAACATTTATTTAGTTTCTTTTATTTTGTTGTATTTTATATTTGGAATAAACAAGCGTTGTAAAGTGTATTGTAAAATATACATACATACGTTGATGAATTACTTAAAATATTTTATAGCAATTAATCTTAAATTAAGTACGACTGAAAGAGGCATTTAACTGAACACCGCGCGAATGAAGTTGTGGGTAAGAGCTAGTAGTGCATTAAAAATCTTGGCATTGTTGGCTTGGTTTGTTTACTTCCTGCCTTGTCAGAACTTTGTTATCTGTCCAGCACAAGATAATAAAATTAAATAAATACTCAACATTGGCAAAATATTTGCTTGTAAAACTTGACGATACATTTTTTATTGCTCTTTATTGGGTATTTTTTGCATTGACTTTCAGACTTTCCAAATTATAATACAATTTTTAATATGAAATATTTTACCACGCTCTTTAAATGTATCGTTGAGATCCACAGGACATAAGAACGAAAAATAATGTCCCAGAAAGACAGAAACGAGGAACTAACCACTCATAGCGTGGTTTCTTTTGCCAATCTAGAATTAGACTGGAGTAATTTCGTACAACCACAGGAACCCGAAATAAAAAAAGTCACTCCAATAACTGAACTAGAATATTCCCGCTTGCACTTTCAGAGTTCTACACTGCGCACCTTTACTCTAAAAACGTTTTATTTACAACGAAGAACTATATTTCGTATAGTTAAGTTTCCACTGTACACCTAATGTACAAATTCTTTGATTTAAAGCCTTAATATTTGTTTTAGGGTATAAATAAATAAATATTTGTTTGATAAACCAATTTAAAGTATGTGTTCTTTAACATGTTTGCACTAAATTTGTTTTATGTGTTAAATGTAATTTGAAAACAGTGATAGAAAGAAAATGGATACTAATTTTTTTGTGTTGTGCTGCTTGGTGGAATTCCCCCAAACTTTACCAACCAACCTAGGAGGTCCAGGAAGGGTAAACCTATCAAGACAGCTCCTAGGCCAGCCAAGCAAAGAAAGGGGAAAACAGTACTAACGTGGACACAAGTTGTTGATCCGTGCTCCTTATTCAAGGTCAGAGAAAGGGCCGAGCCTCCTTTCCCCAACACTTCACATTAAAGCTTAATAATTTAAGATACCATACAAAAAATTGATTTAATTTTAATTTAGGAGCATTAGAGCCTTTGTATATTAAACTTAATGAAATGCGTTAGGTCTAGTAAATAAAATTGTAATAATTCAGAAAAAAAGATTTTTATCAACTTGATTAGTTGATTAGATAACAATAAATTCTTTGCACAATGAGTATTTGTTGTATGTAAATTAACCAATACGGTACATTAACAAATCAAGAAATGCACGTATGGCTTAAGAATATCATAATTAAGTTAAACAAAGGGATCCCCAGCAAAAACAAATTAATTAACTTACATTTTAGTATTACATATTTTAACAAATTTTCAATTTTCGTTGTTCAATTAATTTTGCAGAGGTTGTGATTAAATATAAAAGAAAGTCTCAAATTTTAATAATTAGTGTTGTGAGCACATCAAGTAGTTAGGACGAGAGAAGGAAAATAAATGTATTGGCTGGACTTTCCTGGCTGTCCTTCATGGGGACACTCTTGCCACCGCCGAAAGATGTTACTTCTCCATCTCGCCCATGGCTACCGACGAGGGTACAGCAAAAGGACGAGTAGAAATAATGTTACTACTTCTACATAGACAAGCCAAATCCCTCAAATACTGGATAGGCTTCCTTTCCTTCTACATAGCAAAGAGTAGAAACCGCGTGGCGGGGACCGCTACATTCAACAAGCAAACAAATTATTTAAAGATAAACGCCATACAAACGAAGTAACACTAGGGCGCAAAATGTTATAAATTGAAAGAATAAACTCACCCTAGGCGGAAAACTTGTCGGATTACGACATTACAAACTGATAAAGAACACTAAGTGTTTGGTTGATGTTCACGCCATGATGTGTAAGAAAAAACAAGGTCGAGACAAAGGAATGCCTAGAGGTTATAGGCCGGCATAGAGTCGTAGCTAGTAGATGTTACCAAAATAGTATTTCGACAGTATCGAACAATATTTCCTAACATAATATTTTAAAACATACAAGTGTTTTAGTAATCAAAACATGGTATATTAATTCAAATTTTACCAGTAAAAAATTTTTATGATTCATTTGAAAACAAATGTAATCAGATCATGATTAGAGATGGTCAGAAGTATTGTACAAGAACTGTTCCATAACTATACCACACTGCATTACCTGCACATAAATAATTACCTGAAATTTTCTTTATAAAATAATAAGCAGTTCACTATTATTATTAGAATTTCACCGAAGATTAAAGAAATAACCAGTGCTGGGGAGGAAAAACTTTGCCAAAAAAATATATCTAGTTACCACTACGAATAGACGAACTAGACAAAACAAAATAAACAAACAAATGAGCATGTGCCAACAAACGGCACAGTGTCACTGTTTACAAGTTTAATTTACCACGCAATGCAAATTTACGGCAAAACCGTCGAAGAAAACATACATTAGATTTGTTTTTCAAGCAAAAATCAAACATAAATTACGGCTTTAAAGTAAATAATTTGTACGCCAGGTGTATAGAGGAATGTTAATTGGAACATTTCGGATGGGAGTAATGCATGTATTGTGATGCTTTAATATTTTTTTGGGGGGGTTGGGGACACCGATAGTGAAATTTTTTTGACGATGGATGTCCCCAATGCAGCTTGGAGGGTTACGTGTTTCTCCAAGCACACAACAGCTTTAGCTCCTGTCTCTCTCTCTGTCTCTCTGTCACTGTCTCTCTTACCTCGTCTCGCGTCCTGGTCCTCAGCTCACCGTGTCTTTCGCATTTTAACAGATACTTGCCTCTCTCCTTTGTTTATCTGGCCTGTTTTTACCCGCGTCGTATTCTGTTTCTCCTGCTTCCCTCTGCGAGCCGGCCTGAAATCCAACCCATCTTTTCCGCTTTATCCCTCCGTGCAGCGGCCACGGGCAAAAAAACAGGTCTGCCGCTGGCGCCCCTGTCGTATCTCGCATAGACCACCCGCACGACAGCTCTGCCTGGCAGGTGGAAGCCGGCAGGGAGGAACAAAAATTCAACAATTGTCACAGAATCTTTAAGGCTGCTGTAGATCCATGTCAGTGCGCACAGCTAGAGCTGTGATATATTAATATAAAAAAAACTTGTAGATTATCCAGGAGCAATGAATTTGGAACGGGGAATCAATGTATAATAGTTTATTTTTCAATTTATGTTGTGAATAGGTAGTTCATCCAAGTTGAAGAAGTATCCATACAATTTATTTGAAATGCAGAGACACAATTTGTTCATCGGAAATTTAGTAAGTTTTTACCTAACAATAATATGTAAATTTATAGTATAATTTCGTTTTTAAGTTAAAAATTATTAAAAAATGAATAATAACTTTGAACAAAATAACACACTGTCAGTCTCAAAGCTAGGCATTGGCGACCGTGCTGTCAGACCACTCGCCTCCCACCAAGGGGATCGGGGTTTGATTCCCGGAGTATTCGGTCCGTGGATGTTCGCACGTGGGAATCGTAGCTGGACGATGTCGCTGGTCATCGGGTTTGCCCTGTGTCTCCCGTTACCCCCGTCTTTCTCGTTCCGGTGCCTCTGCATTGTATGCACACATTCAATGACATCCTCCGGGGAGAGCAGATGACAATGTTCGTCCAGTAGCAAGTCTGTATGCGGGCTTCAGTACTAGCCTCGGACATCCTCCTCACAAGATATTTGAATAATCTCAAATATATGCCTTAAAACATATTTCTTTTTTAAACACCTCCATTCGGAAATATTTTATTAACTATTTATTCGCTTATTTAAATTCACCCACTGGCTTTAATGTTGGTAGTCTGGCAGCTTTTACACTTGGTAATTTTTTCTTTTTATGTGGTATGTTCACAAAACAGTCGAAACTTTCTATATAGTTGTAGCTTTAGTATTGTAGCAATGTTAGGGAATTTGCTGACTTACAGGATTTTTTTTATATTTGATACATATCTAATAATGAGTGATTCTAAACATTACTTTTCCGATATTCATTGAAGACTCCGATTGAAATTAATTGTAGGACGATCGAATCACCCTTGTTTGGATTGTGCCATTGAATATTTTGTATCTCTGAGGCGCGGATTTAACTGAAGTATTCACAAAACCTTACCGTAAAACGTACTCTTGTTTGCAATGTGATTTGTTAAACACGCATATTATACTAAACAAATTACTAGTCATGTGTATAATATCTTACTTATTTTAAAAATTGAATTTATCTTTAACAAACTAATATAAGAGGATGTGAATCACATTCCACAGCGTATCTAAATTACAGGGTATAGTAATTACATTACTGAGGTTATGAGCCTCTACAGATATATTTCGCAATGTTTATGATAATTTAAATACTATAATAATGCTTCATTATTTTTTCCAATGAGTAACCGAAAATCAGAGGAGAATTTGACGTTAGATTATTCAGTCGCCATGCTTTCTGTCGTGTATAAATTAAGGTATATTAATAACACAGCAGTGTTAATGTAATTATTGCAATGAGAGTTTTTGCCAATAAACTGATGCAAATGTGACGGAAGGAATACGTTTCCACATGTAATGTCTGAAAGGGGGTTTCTGTAATACCGCAAAATGTTATAAATTAAAAAAAAAAATCATTTATCTTTGAAATGAATAGAAACAATTTTAAGGGCGTTAATTAAAGTCGTGCTTCCAGCAAAACATAAAACAGACAGAAAACGTTTATGTGCCAAGTTGCAGGCAAAAACAACATAAATGCGTAGTTTTATGTCATAGCGTGACTGAATGAACATTAATTTATTTCAACAATTCTAGCTATCACAGAGCGAAGTTGACCTAAGAAAATCTTGTGTGTGTGTGTGTTACTGAGTTGCCTAGTCTGGGGCCTAATATATCACTGTGCCGTACTGTTTGTATGAATTCTTGTCGTTACAAAACGAGACGTGTCCTGAAGTATAGAAATTAGTTAAAAATCCTTTCTAAGTTAAACAAAGTGTAATACTCAACTATAAACTCAGATTTAAAATGTAAATTACATGTCCTACTGAATTATTACGTTTCTCAATGAGTCACTAATATATTTTTTTATTTCCTTAGATACAATTACATAACGTACCATATCTGATTTCAAATGTTTAGTCCTCAGTTGTTAATAGTATTCGAATGATATATTTTTGCTTTAATTTTTCTTCGTTTATCGCTGGATAGTTTATCCACACATTATTAATATATTTATATTGTTTGACCTATTTTCTGTTCAGGGTTTTCCTGTTTGGATCTTATTGACTTCAGTCAGTAACGAATCGTTATAGTTGGTTACTTCTTGTCTATTTTGATTTTCTTGTGAGGACACATTGCTAGAATAGAGTAAGTTCACTATAGTTCTCTGAATATATATTTTACAATACAAATGTCTCTCATTGCAAATCAAACATGATATATCTGTTAAATTTTAAAAATGTTGGTATCATTTGCATTTTGTTTCTTCGTTCATGTACATAAGGAAGGCAAAGTAGGTTGAAAGTAAAGACGAGTGGCCTTAGTGAAGTTTGGAGATGTTCTCGCGGGGAGTGGTTGAAGGTTATGTTTATCTCGACTGTTCTCATATTCAAAACATCCTCGATAAAACCGTCTCTTCTACACTCTCCCTCGTCTTTCTCTTTTATACTTTTCTACGCGTATATTTTAAATACAATACTTATCGTAACGTTACATTGCAAACTGTCTGTATTTGACAATTGTGTATGAAGTTGCACCACAAAGTTTAACTATGAAATATATCTCTATCTCGGAATCAAATGGACATACGTTCAAAAGTGTCAATTTTCATGTTACTGAAGTAATGACTGTACAAACGGATTCTTTGTGAATCTAAAAATAGAACTGGAAATTTATGAAAAATTCTCCTTTCTTCATGTTCTAGAGTTATAAGAGAGGAAGTGCCATTTTTTTTACAAGAAAAAACATTACTCGACTTCATCGGTGCATTACATTACACGTACATTTCGTTAAAGGAAGTAAATTTTTAACGATAACAATCATTTTTAGCAGGCTTCCTCAAATATAAGCTTTGTAGCAAGGCAATAAAGTCATTATATTCAGTCTTTCGGATCTTGTGTAAAGTTGCCATATTGTGGCTCACGTTTGTCTGATTCTGAAGACAAATATGTTGCAGCACTGTTAAATTAAAACGAAGAGGTACATATAGTTACAAGTCCATTATGATGTAAAGTGAAGAAGGGAGCGTTGAGAATCAATGACTTTCAACAAGTCCTGTAAAAAAAAGTTAAAATTAATGGATTTTTCTTGAGTTGTTTATTAAAGACTAAATCGCTAGCAATTTCCGTTAGAAAAAATGCTATTATCAGTATGAGATGTGACCAACCCTGATCACAAATCAAGTTTCTCACTGTCCGCTTTTACTTAATACGAGGGTCTTGACGAACTTTTGTGTTGCAATGTCATATTCGTCTTTTATCTGTGCCACGTGTCTTTCTACTTCGTCCAGAAAGGATACGAATTAATTTTAAGATCTGGGGACCTCGCAGGCCAGCCAATGTCAGGAATATCTTCAATATACGTATGCTCGACAAACTCAGCTGTACAAAGAAATAAAGTGTTTTTTGCATTAAAATGAAACTTTAAACTGTCAGAGAAAGAAAGAAAACGGAGAGATTAAAAATAATATCGGTTAGAGAGTTGTTACCAAAGTGATATTTCTTATAATACAGTATATGCTTCTTCGTACGACAGCCAAACAGTGCCATAACGGAAAATAGAACCTCGCTTTTGCACAATAAAACAAGAAACTCTGGGGAGGCGATCATACCGCACATTACAATGTCGCTGGTATGCATTAACCGCATACCATACGCAAAACCTGTTGTCTTCGATATTGCGTTTTCTTTCTTATACGTCTCAGTGTTTGCAAACCAGTGATTTCGATGCGATATTTACATTGTGGGTGAAGTTACGAAACTTTTAATTTCTTATGAACCATTCGCGTTTAAATTTCGCATATCTCATTACGTCTGTATCGAAGAACTGGTAAAAATTTTTACCAGTGAAGTAGGACTGCAGTTAAAATATCTCACTTCTCGTCTTTGTATGCTAAAACTGTGAAACTTTAATATAGACAAAATAATGCAGTCCGAAATTTTGATATGAGTACTAAAATACAAGGAAACTTATTTTTTACATTTTAAAGACATTTAGCCCAAAAATTATAATTTACTCCTGAAGTGCAAGAAATGTACAGAATCTATTATCGTAGAACTGTAAAGCAAAGCATAAAATTTGTCTTACATTCCCGAAGATTTCTCTTAAACAAAAGCTTTACTATAAGAAATATACTGGAAAATTAATCATTCTGTAACATTTATGTTTGCATAGACGATTGCTTTCTTTTATACTATTAGCAGTTTATTTCAACGAGAGCAGATGTTACGTTTTGTGAGAACAATAAAGTAATTTAATATTTAATTTCCTGAAGATATGTGTGAATGTGAAGTTGTATACAGAGTCACTGATTATTAGTGTAAAGAAATTTGTACCGACTAGTTTCATTGCTTTACTTACATATCTACAGCTCTGCTTTACGGCCAGAGATAAGAAGTTATTATCTCTCAGCGTTTTGTGGTTCTACAGAAAAATCGCGTACGTCTGGAGTAAGAGTAACTTGAATTTGATTGGCGCTGTCAAATGAGAGAAGTCTCTGCACACAAACAAGCTGCCAATAATCACGGAGTAGAGTACATAAGACACCGCAAGTTAATGCTAATTTCCTTTCACAAAAAAGCAGCAGCTCTTGTTACATACAGAATGGCATGAAATGGCCTCGTATCACACTTCACACGAATCTTCGGCTACATTGAACACGAAATTGTGACAATGTTATCTGCGCACAATGTGGCAAAACAGCACGGCGGAAGCCCCTCTTGTGCTACACGTCCATGTATAATGTTAAGCATGTTACGTCAAGTAAGCATAGAATCATGTTTTTGCTGCTCGAGATTTAAACCCGTGCCCATAATATGAAGGTCAGAGCAGTACTAACAGCATGATATCTGCGCAACAAGGGACATAATCCTTACATTGTTGTCGGTCCCCAGATTTTCACACTTAGGAATCGTGCTGGACGATATCACTGGGTTTTCTCGGGGATCTCTCGTATCCCCCGCTGCTCCATACCCACCTCATGTCACCCCTCACCGGCACTTGAGGACATTTTATTTAGTTTCTACTCGTTTTTAAATATATTAATTATTTACGTCTAAACGAGAGCAGATATCAGAAATCTGTCTGGCAGATTTGTTTAAAATCATCTCCATGTTGGCTGAGTTTCCAAAGCAATAAGTGCTGTGATTTTAGGTAATTATTTAATTAACGAAATTATGGTTGACTTTTAAGTCGAAACCGTATGATTACTTGCTTCGAAATAAAAGAAACTAACACGGCAAAAATAATTTTAAAGAAGACTGCCAGATACATATCTGCTCTCGTTTAAAATTATAAAGATTACTAGTAGAAATTAGTACAGAGCTTGGTCTTAATGGCGCGGCTCATCTCAGTTTTCAACGTCGTTTTATATTTTTATATTTGTACCAGATATTTGTTGGCTGTGATTTTACATATATATAAACAAAAATAAATAAATTTTTGTATTTAAAAAATTTAAATTTTTAAATTTTTATTTTAAAATTCACCATTTTTTATTCAATACAAATTTGTTTTTGTATTTATATGTGTCATTTCATAGCCTACAATATTGTTATACACTGTGAATTTTTTCGGTTTGGTAAGGCTGTTGGTTTTAGTGGCGTACATAACACCGAAAAGTGCAAAATTTGACATTTACGACTCATTGCGCGAAAACTACGAGAGATACAAAAATTTTCGAAGAGGAAGGTTTAGTCACAATTTATGTCTAAAATAAGGAAAAAGTCTGTTACAAATATAAAAACAAAAAAAGACGTTGAAAACTGAGGTCAACCGTGCCCTTAAGACTCCGATGTTAAGCGACATATAAAATCTCTCTTTCAGTCACTCCTTGCCATGTTGCCATAGACACCTTCATCTCTAATTTAGCCAATTATTTGAGTGAAGCTGTTCCTGGACACAGCCTGTATATTTCTTCTTCTTTCTCCGGTATGGGCTGGAACAGCAGCGTCATCTTCATTATCGGCAACGCGTCTAGAAGAACAGAAAGTAGACAAGAATCTGGCCTCGCGCCTGACAAAGAGGCGTAAGTAGCCTGGGAAGAATGATGAGGGCCACTCGAGAAGTAATAGAAGCAGCGCGGGCTTGCTGAGCCATGTGCTGCGTTTTGCCTAGTAATCAAACTGGCAGGGGACGCCGGGCGGGTTGAGGGATCACAAGGGGCTCGGCTAGGATCGATGTGGGGAGATAAATCTAGCATCGCTCAGGACGCAAGAAGAGCAGGCTGGTCCAGACAGATAGCACACATCCTCCCAGCCACCGTCTGGACGGTATGCGGGAGTGAAACATCGCTCTTGGACTGAGATTGCGGGGTTTGCCTCTGACATTACACGTCTCTATATTCTAGTCCGGAACATTTCTGACATGTGTTGCCTTCCACTCCTAGGATACAAGTTCTTTCACCTTAAGGGTGCGGTCTCACACTATTTTAATCACCATGTTTTTATTTTTATATGTGTACCAGTTATAATTTTTTCTTGTTTTAGAAATTTTTTTTCTTAGAAATTTTTTCTTACATAGTTATTGATAGGCTACAAATTTAGTTATGTTAAACCACAAAAGAAAATATTTTTGTACTTAAAAAAAAAAGTATTAAATTTTTAAAATTTTTATTTAAATTTTTTTAATTTTTATTTAAATACAAAAAAAAATATTACTTGTTTTTATGTACGAGACATTATAGACTGCGATGTCTTTATCCACTGTGAATTTTTTCAGTTCGTTATGTTAGTTGGTTTTAGTGTAGTCCTTAAAATGGAAGCATGCAAATATTTACTTTAAAAAGTCATTACGAAAAAACTATGATAGATAAAAAAATTTCATAAGAGGCAAATTAAGACACATTTTGTGTCTAAAATCAGAAAAAAATATTTGGTACAAATAAAAAATAAATACGTGGCGATGAAAATAGCCGTAGACCGCGTCCTTAAGTTAAAAAACTTCATTCTTTATAGGTTGTTCTAGGAAGTATGTACTATCGGCCTACTTTCCGAAGAGAGAAGTAGGACTATAAGATCAACTTTCTGTCTGTGTGTCTGAATGTGCTGACTGTGTGCCAGTGCATGTCTACTTATTCCCCCGCCCTTCCTAAAAACTTTTGAACCAGTGGACCGAATTTGAAGAAAGTTTGTGCACGTGTAGTACTTAGTCGCCTGACTTGACTTTTGTATATTTCGTTCATGCCATTTTCATATCTTTAAAATGGCGGTCTTTTAAAGGCCTTGTTACGGAGTTTTGCAGTGATTTCGAAAATATTTTTTATTGCTACCCAACACTCATATCGAAATTTCGCTGCACAGTTTTTACACTTATATGTTATAATTTGTAGCTGAATTCTTTTGTTGAATTATACTGAACGATTTTTAGATTTAATTACCCAAAGTACCACGTTTTTCGTCGTGAAAATAAGCAAAAATAAGGAAATTATTTTTTTGCTGGCTAGTGGTTCATTATTTTAAAAAACGCGTCCACCGTATTGTGCATCGTGTGATTGCACATTGACTCAATTTTTTTTCAAAACTTTTGAATAAAAAATATTTGAGTTATTGGCACCAGTCTGAAAAAAATCAGGAACAAGCCATTAACATAGGTATTTTAATCAATCTAGTTATCTCTGGAACTGTATTTTATAATGTCCCTAAACTCGGTACGCATAAAGAACCTAGTACTATACAGTGACTTTTATATAATTCGTTCATACAGTATACAGAATTTAAAATGGTTGACATTGTCATATTTTACAATAATATACCATAATTAAGTAAATAATAATCGAATTTCATAGATCTTGGTGTAAATATACCACAAATGTAGCTAACTTTACTTTTGAGTATTTTGGTCATATTTGCCTCGTGGTTTCAAAATGGAGGCCGTATTCACATTTTAGCACAATATGATATATCTGAGGGCATACTTATCACAATTTTATAAAACTTGGTTCGCATATACTACATACGAAGCTGACTTGGTTTACTTGAATTTTGTTTATCTTGTGTTCATATTTTCGTATTGGTGGCCATTTTTTGTATTTGAGCATAGAATGATATATGACAGGAAACATTTTTTCCGAATTGTATTAAACTTAGAACACGCATACTACTTAGCAAACGGACTTAACTTCTGTGTTTTTCGTTCATCATTTGTTCATATTTTCATAATGGCGGCCATTAATTTTAGAATAGTATGTCACTATGAGGAAATATATGTTCGCATTTCATTAACCCTGGTACACATATACCACTCAATGAGTTAAGTTGACTTTTTTGTATTTCGTTCATCCTATGGCCATATTTTTAAAATAACGGCTATTGTTTTAACTTTACCACAATACGACATGTGTTAAGAATATTTTTTCTTAATTACATCACGTTTAGTACACATATACTTCTTTGTAAGCTGACTTTACGTTTGTATATTTCGTTCATCGTAACTTTATTATTTCACAAATACAGCAATTTTTCCAGTGTTTAGCATAGGTTTCTATACCTGAGGAAATATTTTTTTGGATTTTCAATTATTCTTGGGACACGTATATTTTCATTAAATAGTTTTGACCTCTATGTTTATAGTTTACTAGCAGTCCCCCGCGACTTTGCTCGCGAGTATTATTCGTAACTGATAATATTTACTTTCATTGAAAAACCTCTTTGTACACAAGATTGGTACATCAGTCATCAAGTGTTAGAATGTCCAAGCAGCTAGTTGAACTAATTCTGCAGCAGGATAAGTAGCTATAGCTGTCCACGCGAAAAGCAGTCTTAAGTTTGTCCCTGCCACTAACAGCGACTTCGCCTGGGCCTTATTTATAAAACTGCCAATTTGACGTTCTGTGGTAGTTACAGACATCTAAGGTAAGAGGTTAATCGAATGAGAAACATCTGTTTACCCTGTGTACAACCATTGGTGACGGTGCCCTCAATTATATATTGTCAAAATATTCCCATTAACTTTATTGACATTACAAAATTTCAGAGGGTAAAGGTTTCGCGGAAACGTATTTGATGCCCCAAACCTGAGATTAATGAGATGATATATCGTCGGTTTACTGCCAAAAGTGACAATGTCAAAATGAGATAAAATTATAAAAAATGCTAGGAATATGTACATGTTGTTCACGAACAATTGCCCAAGTTTAAAGTCTATTCGTCGTTTCGTACTTTTGTGTCACAGTATAGTAACATACCACATTTTTGTTAATATCTACAATTTAATACTGTTTTAAACGAAATAGCATTTATGACTCAATCACTTTTGGCAGTACACCGACGATATGTCAGCTGATACTGTAGAGGAACCTAAGTGGAAAGCGAACTGCAATTTTACCCCTTTTAAAGACTACATGTAAATTGCACTAATTCGATCTGCCTTGTAGTTTTTGTGTGTCAGAATTGAACGTTTGCACGCAGCTTTTAACGGAATTCGAGCCCAGAATCTCCCGGAATTTAGACCTGAGTGACAAACAACTGCGTCACGTAACGTCGAA
>PNEQ01130691.1:0-27882 GCA_003012365.1 Medauroidea extradentata | reverse complement strand
TAAAATATCTGTGTCCTGGGCTTATAGAGGTTGTACAACACCACGTCTCGATAGGTTACTGTAGTGAAACTCCTGTATAAGTTGCTTCTCTCTGCTCGTTCCTGCTTTTCGGATCGTCTGCCTTGATTATTGACCAACTAAGTTTTATTCTTAATAATTACGTTTCTTACAAATAAAAAAAATACATACATATTTTTTTAAATATTTACGTAAGCATCACTCTGACGTGAACACCACCTCAATATCGCTACTGGTTAGATAGATATCGTGGGTTTTGGAAAACAAATTTCGTTTTTTTTCACCCTTTTGGGTGTCGAATTTCGAAATATTTTAAATTTACATCTTAGACATTTGTATAAGTATCCAACCGAAGTGTAAATCACATCGCTAGCCCGTTCAGTTGAATTAAAATCGATCATTCACTAAAAACATATCACCCCTGCACAGTATTGAGAAATCGAATTTCGAAAAATCTGAAAACCTTTTTGCGATAATTTCTGTAATCATTATCCTGAAGCAAACATTAATTGTATATCTCGACGGGTTCGATAGATATCGAGGATTTATCTAAAACATGTTCAAAGTCTTTTTACCACTTAAGAGAGTAAAATTCGAAAAACCCTTGAATCACGTTTTAGAATATTTTATTTGGTATCTCGTGGACGTAAAAAACACAACATTAGCCCGCTGGGTTCAAAATATATCGACGATTAATTGAAAACACTTTTCACCACTTTCGAAAATTCCTGAAATAACTTTTTAGGTATTTGAGTAAGCATTAATTCTAAACAAAAATCACGTCTCTATGTAAAAAAAAAACTATAGGCTCGATATATATCGAATGTGAGTCGAAAACTCATATTACCCCATTTTTAACCAGTTTAGGGCCGAATTCGGAAAATATATTTTAAATGGTACTTGGGATACGTACAAAAGCACCAATTTAAAGCAAAGAGTACTTCGATATCTCGTTTGATTCGATAGATATGGAAGGATAATCGAAAACACATTTCACGTATTTTCACCCCTTTAAATAAAGAATTTCGAAACGATTTTGAGTCCTGCCATAGACATTTGTAAAAGTAACCAATTAAAGTTAAAATCACGACGATAGCCAATTGTGTTTCTAAGATAAAGACGATTCATTAAAAACACATTTTGCCCCTTTTTACTGCCTGGGGACCGAATTTAAAAATAAAACCTAAAACTACTTTTTGGATATTTACGTAAGCAATATTTTGAAGTGAATATCAACTCTCTATCCCGAAGGGTTTAATAGATATCAATAGGTAGTTGATTGGAAACACATTTAAGGTCTTTTCAGTCCCTTAAAAGTTGAACTTCGAAAAATCCTTAAATTGGCTAATATGCATTTTTACGAGTGACATATTAAAGTAAAAATCACGATGATACGCCGTCGGGTTCGAGTTCTATCGACGTTTCTTCGGAAACACATTTCACCACTTTTCACCCCCTTAGAGGTCGAATTTCGAAAAATCCCTTCTTAGTGCTCGCCTACGACCTGAAGGGAACCCCCACAAAAAATTTCACGATTCTAGGTCCAGTGGTTTGGGCTGCAGTTTGATATGTCAGTCAGTCAGTCAGTCAATCATTCAGCTTTCGTTTATATATATATATATATATATATATATATATATATATATATATATATATATAGATTTCACTTTTATATTTTCAAAACGGCTGTCATTTTTGCAAGCATAATTTGACATATTTGAGAATATACTGCATTCAAATTTTATAAAACGTATTACATATCGTATTATTTATTACACTGACATGAATTTTGTGTGTTTCCTTCATCCTTTGTTTTCGTTTTAATGATGACGGCCATTGGCCATTTTTCTACCTTCAGCATAATATGACATCCAAAAAAAAAAATTCCAAGTTTCTTCAAATATGGTACACATTAAATTGCTTAATTGTTTTGACATTCGTTAATTTCTGTCATCATCTGTATATATTTTCCAAGCGGTGCCCCATATATACGTACACACATACATATATATTTTTAGTATAATATAATTTATTTAAGAAAATAAGAAAATATTTTTTTTCCGAATTTCATAAAAACTGGTACACCTACATTACTTAATAAGTTGATTTTACGTTTGTTTTTTCTGTTCGCTACGTAATCGAAGTTTTTTAAAAAAATGTGGTAGTTTTGAGCATATTTTGATAGCAAGAAGGAAGCATTTTTCAGAACTACAAAATACTCGGAACATATTATATATTACTTAACATGTTGTTATGGCCTTCGTAGTGTAGTCTGTCAGCAGCCGGTGTACGGTGCGAGAGGTTCTGGGTTCGAATCCTGGGTCGGGCATGAATATTGTGTTGTCCCTTAATTTCCCTTTACCCTCATAGGTTCTAAATACCTCTTTCTTAAAAGGCCCTTAAAGCCCATTAACTCGTCTCGCGTCCTGGTCCTCAGCTCACCGTGTCTTTCGCATTTTAACAGATACTTGCCTCTCTCCTTTGTTTATCTGGCCTGTTTTACCTGCGTCGTATTCTGTTTCTCCTGCTTCCCTCTGCGAGCCGGCCTGAAATCCAACCCATCTTTTCCGCTTTATCCTTCTGTCCCATTGCAAGAAACATTCAAAGACATTATAGTTGCAATCTGACCAGAGGTTCTTGAATATGACACAAAATGTTTGTTACATCATGTCATGTTATTTTATAAAGTTGCATACATATCACAATACACTTTTACACATTTATTGATAATGTGTTGATCTGTCCGAACAATATCTTTTGTATTAATTCTGTCGAATAGGTCATAAAATTCGTTTACTACCAACATATTTATAATACCGCAATTTTAAACATAAGTTCTTAACATAAACAAAATACATAAAGTCTATGAATATTATAAATGTATTAATTGTGTACTAAGTTTAATGAAAATCGGTCCATATGTTCAAACGTTATATACGGGGATATACACAGAGAGGTAGGGGAGATAATGAATATATGTGTCCGTGCTTAGACATAAAAATCACCCAAACGTTTAAGATTGGAACGAATAAAAAATAAATAAGCTGTGCATCGGTACTGCACTCTGAGTGTTACTCTTATATATTGGGTAACTGAAAAGAAAATAATTTTTTTATAAATAATTGGTAATTAAAACATTTATGATTAGCTTTCTTTATTTAGACTGTTTTATTTACCATCAAGGTTAACTGTTAAAACTCTGCAGAGATTAATTTTCGTGAACTTACAAAATTAAAAATATTATTAAATAATGAATCAATATACCACGTACCTTAAATTGATTCAAAAGTACAAAGTTCTGTCACCTGTTAAAATACTTGTAAGGTTTACGACGAAGCCCGTTGGGCCCATGTCATAGATAATACTTGTAGTAAAGATTGTTCGTAGTACATGGTGTTGAGAAATTTCGCAGAACAGTTTATATTATTAGCAGTGCGATAAAAGTATAAGTGACGTACTATTCATGCGTCGATAAGTTATTTTTTTCGGTTTAAGTAATAAAAGTTACTTTTAGAAAACATTATTTAATATTTAAAGACCTTTTCAAAACGTGACGTATAAGCACTTTATTTGGTATTGGTATTTGTTATTGTATGTGTTAATTTTCGTCTCCATACGTTTTGAAAACGTGGTATATAAATTCATTAATTGTTAATTTTTTCTTCGTACAATGCATGATCACCCAGTTCTAAGTTATGTTAAAATTTCAAGTACCTATCTCGTTTTTACCCTGTTATCTTAGTTCATTTTTACCGACGAGATAAAGAAAAGCAAGTTAACTAAACCGTGTTAGTACTTTTTTTCCCTTTTACGAATGAAGTTTTACTTTTCCTTCCATACTCTCGCGTGGATATCGACACCTCCGGCATACCTAACTACTGGCTAAATATTTGAAATGAATTTATTGAGCAATAGCAAAGAGTTTTTTTATCCGTGCCTTTATGGAAGCGGGCTCGTAGGGAAATTCCTCGGCGGAAACAATTTGACGCCAGCTGACCCTCCCTTACCCTTCTGCCTCGCTAGGATTGGTCCAGGCCTTGCGGATCAATTTTGGGTGAGCCAGGGATCATCTGCTCCATTAGACGCCAACGGTTTCCTCTCCCAAGTCCGTGGGCTGCCGGGCTCGCCAGAATGGAAGAAATCAAATTATCGTGTGCGTACCACGTGTATCTGCGTGCCTCAACACTCTTACCCCCCCCCCATCATCCCCCATTACCAGTCTTCCACCTCTTCACGGTGCAGTCCTTAAATTCCACAACCTGCGTGCCACAGAGTACTTAGAGCCGCATCTCAGGTAGGAGGTTGATAAAGGGGTAGGATCGCTGGGAGGGGTGGGGAGGGGATGAGATTGTTCAGAGTACATGGAGCTGTAATGCCGCTGCTCATCTGCAGGGTCGAGGGTTGAAAAGAGAACGTTGTGGGGGTGGGATGTAGGGGTTGTTCTCATCCCTGGCAAGCCCTCTCGCCGCTCATGACTGGAGAATGTTTCCAGAGAGATGTGCTTCCAGGTTTATCGTAGTCGTTATCGGTGTTCTTAAATTTTCACGCACGTAAATTTTCATAGTTTAAGCAGCGAAAATACACTACATTTTGTTATTATATTGAAGGTAATTTAATTTTTTAATGAATTACGTAATTTTATGGCAGCTTTTAAGACTGGAGTTTCCAAACATCTTAAAATGAGTAACTTAACGTTGTTTAAATATAGTACAAAAAACAGTTTATTCGATTTAGGGTGTAATCACTACACTGACTCATGGAAAATCCGTGGATGTGTGTGAGATTCGTCAAAAATTCATTGTATGATTCGATGGAATATTAGCTGAAATGAGCTACAATCCAGAAATTTGTTACATATGTTTTAAAGTAGGCAATTAAAATTTATTTTGTCCGTTGACGGATATATCAATGCAGAACTTATTAAAATGAGTATTTTGTAATTAGTTCGTTGGGCGACTAAGGGGTAAAATTCTTATACCTGTTCTAACGAACTGGAAAAGGACTGATATCAGTATTCTGTAAATGTATCACAATATCAAAGCTGTACTGCATTGTAACTAAATGCATTCTATGGATTTTAAGAGGTTATGGGTGTATGTAAGTTTGTTGAAGAAACAAAGAACTATTTAAACGGTCAGAATAAAATTATTTATCACTTAGGGAAACAAAATACACTTACGTGTTAGTAAAGAGTACTAGGCCTTGTCATTTTGAAAAGCGAAAGGAAAATTTTCTTTTGGTCTGTCATACTTCGTTTAGTAAAAAAAGGCCTGTTTTCGTGAATTATGAAGAACATTACGGTTTAAGCATAAGTGTGTTAGTTCAATCAGTTTTGTATACTTATTTGTTAGGGTATGATTGCAGGGTGTGCAAACACACATGGCCTCGTCATGAACTGTGTTAATGGTACAGAAAGGCCGTTAAACGAGCTTCGAAGGAAGGCAAGCTTGTTGCATATTTTATGTTCAAGCATGGGTGAAGTGTTGTTCTCGCCGCCGAGGTAGGCGGTAATGAAGTGTTATTTATCGCCACTTTCAGTCGAGAGGCACGTTCGCTGCTTCCTATCGGCTTTTCCAGCCGGTCTGTCCGTGACGTCATCGCCTGCGGAAGGAAGCAGAGAGCAGGAGAACTTGTAAGAGAGACACAGACAGGAATGTAACTAGATGACATCAGATACGCTGGCAAAGAGATAAAGAAGCAGGACTTGTAATATTCTCAGATATGCTCAGCAATTCTACATCTGCACTTCAATTTTCTTTTGGGACAAAATTATTTTAAGACAAATTACTTGTGAGCAGTGTGATTACGCAAGAACTCTTGAAGATCTGAGTAACGTTTTCTCTCGAACAACCGTAACGTATAAAAAGAACATTAAAGTATAAGTGATAATGAACTAGAATATCGACACCTGCACAAGAGTAAAATCGTATTTGAGTGTTCAGTATGAAACGATAACCTTCAAAATTCTCACTTAACAATCAAAATTCTAACTTCGAACGTAACAAAACTGTGTTAAATGTAGTTTTCTCTACGTGAGAAAACTGCAATGCAACCACGAATATAATATATGTGATTGTGGTGCTAAAAGTCAAGCAATCCAGCACACAATGCACGAATGCCCCAACGGAGCATTTGTAGAAATATTCATAAACGTCCTTCATGTAACGAATGATACAGCACAAAATTTAGATGTGAAGCTCAATTCCATGCAGATCTGTATGCCTTGTGGTCTGACATATACGCCATACTATATATATAAACGAATAAATAAATTGTGATACATCGGCCACGTTCCATTTGCTGCTGACAGCACATAATTTTACTGACGAGCGTTTCTTTTTTACGTGCTGAGGCTACTCGCCAGTAACTTAAGATTCCACCATACCCTTAATGACCCGTTCGAAGTCTTCAAGTCGTAATATTAGTTATACAGTATAAACAAAAAATGTGTTTAGGAAGAACCAATTTTATTTATATATTCTTTAATTAACATTTTTGCTCTAAATTTTCATTACTTATAAAATGCAATCGTAAACAGTAAGAGAAAAATGTTAGTACACTACTTTTCTCACGCTGTTTAAACTTTGAACTTAACGTATAAATGAAGTTTAGCACAAAAATGTTAAACTATGTATGTATTAAATTGGTTATACCTAAACGTACTTTTTAATTATGCTCCAAAACAAATATTAAATCTTTAAAACCAATAATTTGTACATCAGGGACGTAGTGGAATCTCATGGGATATGGGAAGTTAAGATGTTAGACCAACGACTGGAATACTGATACGTCCATAAAATTAGACCTACTCATAATATTTTATGAGATTTATTGTCGGGTGTATGTATGTATATGTATATAATTTGTGAACCTCTATTTATACAGCGCTAGGCGGTAGTATGCTTTGCTTTCGAGTGAAAAATTAAAAACAATTTTATAAAAGTAAGGGTTTGGAACGACAAAATATATAACAATTGAAAACTTAATTTTTTTGTATGATTGCTAAGACGATAATATCCAGGTATTTGTAATACCCGAATTTTAGAACATCTCGCGTTTTGGTTTGAAAATAATTTTAGAAAACCTCTTTCTGAGTGGTTTGTGATGGTCAAACGACGCTCATTTCCTTCTGAATCCACTGACGTTAGGAAGCTCAGCAAGTCTCCGCAGTAGCAGACGACGTTAATATGGCAGAAATATATGACGTCCCTTACCAATCTGCTGACGTAATGTGGAGAAGGTATAGACAATGTAAGAAAGATTAGAAGTAAAGGTTATCACCAGAACAATGTTTACGTTTTTTTTATATACGGTTTACCGTAATGCGTGATTAATTTTTGTTACAAAATGGTTTACATTATATTTTAAAACCTGTTATTTAAATATGATGTAATACGAATTTAAAAATGGAAATAATGTTAATGAATGTTTATTTGTAGTGTATAATAAATCAGTTTACAAAGTCCACATGCAGGCGAAATTTCTATAATTTCTAACTTTACTTATACGTGTTCCATTTGACTTGGTCCTCCATGATTTCTGAGCACGGTTGTTCCATTTGACAAATAGCTGGTCAGTCATCTTAGCAGAAAACGTAATGCGGCCTTAGTTTCATTTAAAAACCCTTACATATTACGTACCTTCTTCTACACTTACTACGTTGACGCATTGATTTCCAGGCGTTATTTCTAGTACAACTTAATACCCAAGATATCAAGAATGGGGATGCAAAAAATCCCTTGCATTCGGGAGGATCATGAATATATTCTCGGTTTTTGTCATCGTGTTTTCAGTTGTCCATGACTTTACGAAATATTTGCAGGTAAGTACTGTGCTAGTACATACCGCGGTCAGACTTCTCTCCAGTTCTGTGCATTGTACGTAGAGGTGGTAATATATTGTATGCGCATCGCTAGACCGTCCTTATCGCTATGGTGCTTGTCAGACATTATAAACGCAAACTGCTGTTCAAGAAAAGTCACTGTAAACGTAGTCTAAACCAACTGGATCCGTGTTTCTTGTACTACGAATACGAAAGCAGTGGCGGAAGGAATGCAGGAAAGCTTTAGAGTGTGTGGAAGATAAATAGACGCTAAAAACATAGATTGATTTCTGAGCTTTTTTTCGAAGCCAATATGGATAAAATACTCAATGACAATACTAGATAATGGTATTTGCCAACATTATAGTTAAATATTAATCCAGAATTACTAATTCGTTACGCGTGATCTCTTGCGCCGTAGTTAAATGCACGAGGTTCCGGCGCCAGAGATTGTGCTTCAGAAGTTCGTAACACTGGAACCAGTTTTGTTTAAAACGTTGGCCAAATCTATTGTCTAGGATTGCTATTGTTTAATTTTCGTAAAATGGCTTCAATAAACCTACAGTTACAGATTAATGTTTTTAGCGTTGAAATATGTACCACGCCCTCTTAAGGCGACCGCCTTGCTGGCGCTCGAACTGCTTGCAAAGTGTTGGAAGTAAGGTTTTCAGAGACCAGTAAACATGCTGCCACAATGCTATAGAATATACACACTTATGCGTGTGAATATGACTTTTAAGACATCACACATATTGGAAGCATTATTTAAAACCCCTCAATAATGGTTAAAATAGGTTTTTTTCAGACAGTTATGTCTATATAGTTATGTTTCGGATTCTTTCGAAATTATCGTCTAAAATCATATTGGACGTTGCTACAGAGGCGGGTTCAATTAACTGACAGTCACAACTTAAAGTTGCTCAAGTGGTATATATAATCATAATTACATAAATTCACTAAATAGTGTTAAAATTTTGTAGCCTATACTTGTGAGTGTAGTTTCGTCACATGAAACAATTTTACCTCACATAGTTTCCTCACAAAGATACATCAAAGTTAAAATTCGCATGTTATGCTGCAACGCAAATGTGTAAACCATTTTACCTACTCTAGTGAAATAATTCACAGTAAAATATCCTCCCATATGCTACGTTACTTAAGATTTACAAACCCAAAACGTAACATTAGGAATCTAAGAAGAAATCGCAAAATTGCAGTAAAAAAGTTGAAAATTCCGAAATGTTTAAAATTACAAAAGTTGTTCGTTGTTGGTTTTTTTGTAATAATAGGTTTCGTAGCCTATGGCATGTTATTGTATTGTGAATTATTTAGTCTAAGTAACTCTTATAAGTTTTCACTATTTGCCTGGCAGCATAACATGCAAATTATGACCTTGACGCACCGTTATGAGAAAATTATGCGAGCTAAAATTGTTTCGTAAGAAGAAACTGTACTCAGAAGAATCGTCTGCGAAAATACTTTTTTTTTTTTTCGTAAAAATATAACATGTCCATTTGAAACGTACATGAACAGCCTCAAAATCACACAGCTGAAACATTAGGGCGGGATATTTACGCTCACGTCCGTACGGCGTTGGGCGTAGAGGCGATATTACACTATACATGCAGGCTAGCGTCGCTCCTAGAGCCTTATCGTTTCACGCACACAATCGTACCCTTCTCCAGACGGTAACCAACCGTTTACTTCCGAGTTACACAGCGATAGGGAAATTCATACCAGTAACACGTTATTGCGAAACAGTTTAGGAAATGAATTGTAAGGATATTGAGCTTGTAATCTTAATCATGTTTCTTCAGCCTGAATTGTCGCGACACCAGCGCGCATTGGTTCAATTCGTAATCATACTAATCAATAAAAGTGCATATCGAAATGAGGTTTCATACCAAAACATCATGTGTTATTTGCTGCTAACACTCGGCATGTAATGGACGTTACAGGAACCGCTCAATGTTCAAAGTGACTTCCACTTCTGTGTTGATATAACTACACGAAAGGTTGTTTTCATGCTTGTGGAAGGCTGCAAAATGTAATTTCCAGTGTTTTTCAAGTATTCAACAATCCATATATATATATATATATATATATATATATATATATATATATATATATATATATATATATATATACATATTTCGCATTTTATAGCGTGCGAACACGTACAATCGATTTTAAGTAAACGGAGATTGGGAACCCACTGCCAAAAATTTAAAATTTCTTTCAGACGAGTGTGTCTATGTCTCGTTGAAAGCAAGTTGATTAGCGACAAAATGACTTTTTCTGAAAGACAGAGAATGTTGAAATCTTCTAGTGAATACTATAGAAGAGAGCGACATACCAAGCCTCGGAAAATCATAGATGATAAACAGAACACTGATCGTTCTGAATGTAATTACAGCGTTTTACTAATACCGTTTTTTTCCGATGCGGCAGCGATGTCATATTCAAATAACTTACCGTAATTCAACACGGCAAACTTCTAGTAAGTGAATTCAGTTATGTAACATTAACAAAAAGTGATGTAATTTGATACTATTTTAGTAAATATTTTGTGTTTAAATAAATACCTACAACTAACCGCGATAAAAAGGCAAACAACTTTTATCTACAGACGCCATGTTTTGCTTTACTGCTATCGTATGTCACTTGAGGGCGTGGTACATAATTAAACGCTAAAAGCATTAATATATAACTGTAGGTTTATTGAAGACAATTTGCGAAAATTAAACAATAGCAATCCTCGACAATAGTTTTAGCCAAAGTTTTAAACAAAATTGTTTCCAGTGTTACGAACTTCTGAGGCACAATATCTGACGCCGGAACCTCGTGTATTTAACTGCGGCGCAAGAGATCACGCGTAACTAATTAGTAATTCTGGATAAATGTTTACTCATTAAGTTGGCAAGTACCATTATTTAGGATCGACATTGAGTATTTTATACATACTTGCTTCGAAAAAAGCATAGAAATTAATTTAAGATTTCAGCGTTTATTTATCCACCAAGCACTCTTAAAAGACAAAATTATTGTAAATGGCTAAAAGCGGCATTTTTAGGACATTGGAACTCAGTCCCCGGAAGACAAAGTAAAAAAAAATAACGTCCTGGCGCCTGTAGTTTAATAATTTGTCATTTAACACGTGTATAATAACAAACTGCCACTAATCTGATTTGCGTGCTAATTTACTACACGGACAGCGTTCGGCAGCGAGCCATAAGGTCGACTATTACTTGTTGATCACTTGCTCTATCGCCTCTACGTGTAATCCAGTCAGCTGGCTTCTTTCTTCATCTTGAGAATATCTCTTAATATATTCTTCAACTTTAAAGATGTCTTTTACAAATTTGTTTTACTTAAGACATAAATTGTTTTTCCGTTTCTAAAACAAGAGAAAAATTAGGTACACAATTAAAAAAGGATTTGTAAAAAGGCACGAAGGTATAACGAAGTCGACGCATAAGCAGAAAGGTTCCTAACTACAGGCAACGTGAACTATGAACGAATATAACGGGGAAAAATTGCAGCGAACAAAGGACGAGACAAATAAAAAAAAATAACTGTTTTATTTTGCAAGGTCTGGTCTTTAAAATCTACCGCTTTTTCCTTTATTTGGGTGTACAGTATAAATGTGTTTACATGGAACAAGAAGTTAATTTAACGTTGTCGGAAATAAGAGAATTCTTGTTTCTCGTATTACGAATACGAATACATTTTTCGCGCGCGGCATACGGGTCGAATATGACTAGGTATATCTTCCAGCGCCCGACATAAAATATTCATGGACACATATCCAGAGAGCCTCGCTAGCATACTGCATAATGAAACGAACGGATACGCATTATCCGAGCCCAGTTGAGAAGAAATGAATCTATGTCCATTCCCTTCGTGCAGCGCTTCGCTAAGAATAATTCAGCACCGTCTGCAGACACTCAGATCCAGTAGGACTCAGTTTTTATTAACAGTTTAAACGTTCTAGTTTCTGTTTTCGTGGCTTTCCGAAAAAAATTCGCAACAAATGATGGGGGACTTTTATTGAAACACCGATCAAGATTAATGTCGCTATCCTGTATTTATTGTCAGTAAATAATTGTTTACTTTCAAAATGTTCTCACAATAGACTGAATATAAATACCTATTTCATTTATATTTTGTCGACCAAAGTCGGTAACGGGCAAGCATTCGGTCCAAAACTTGAAAGGGATAAGTAAAAACAGTACGATATGTCATTAATTACTTTTCTTATCTTATTTACTATGCAAATTTTTGATAATCTGATTTACACCAGGTGTTTTTTTTATTATAATGTTTCGAATTGTTTGTCATTTTTTTGTTATAAAAGTATTCTCGCTAAACCCCAGGTTGTTATTGTAGTTTTCAGTGCTACTATGTGAAACAAACTTTCTACCTTTTAAATTATTAGTTGTCATTATCAAGTTCTCGTGGAGACAGCGACATAACTACTTCCCAGGCATATCCAACAGCACATTGTGCATGGCCACAAACTATCACTATTAGCGTTTGTTATTTGAAATGTTTCAGTCAACGAACATAAAGTGGGTTTCAAGTCAATCGTGTTTTCCGTGTTGTCGCAGTTTTAACATTTATTGAATCTTTTTATTTCTTTCTTATTGTCGTTTGTGGGTGTTGTCCAGATTATTCTTGTAATATTCGGTCTATCTTTGGTATCAAGCATTCTGTCTGTCTATGTTGTCTGTGTGTTACTGAAAATAATTTAGAGGTTAGTTATAGGTATGTTTCGTTGTTCGAGTTCACTAAATTCCCAACTGGTTCTTTCATTTTTTCAGTATGTTTTATTAATTAGCATTAATAATGCAATAGCAAAAGTGGACTAAACTAGCAGATCATATATCAACAATAATAATATATATTATTTTTTAATACAATAAACTCATTAAACTTTATATGATATCAAATATAATTGTTAAATATATTTTAGTTCAATCATCGATGTTATTCAAATAAAAGTCGTATTATTAGTAAAAATTTAACTGTCCCTCGCATGACTTCACGAAACGCAATAAACAATACTAAAATTAAGATATACACAATTTTTTAAAGTAAATGTTTAAATAAAATTTTTTACATCTTGAAATTAGATAGAAACATGTACTCACAGAGTATATATCAAAGAGGTTGACAGTTACACACACGAAAAGGACGACACGTTTTGCGTGGAAGCGCGAATCGCTACGTTTCGCCACGCATGGCTTCGTCGGGCGAAGAGAAGACACTGTACTGCAGTACGGCGGACGGTACTTGGTTTAACCTAGCGGCCAGGAAGTGAACCAGAGAGTTGGTGGACTAGAGTGCAGAGTATGTTTTTATAGATTCGGTTTAATGAATCGTAACTAAATTTCTCAAAAGAACTAGCATTAAAGCAGTCTTTTTGCTGCATCACAACAATATGCCGATCAACACGAAATGTTTGACATCTTAGTTTGAACCGCCTGTAGAGAAATGAATGCAGGTATTTTTTTTTAAATATCGATCAAACGAAACATCAAACAACACACTCTAAAAATAACTTCCTTAACAGTAATAAAAATTTTAGTCCATGTACAGCACGGGACAGTAACCATACTTAAGCCAAAAAATTATAGAAAGTGTTGAGTAGTTATATTATTTATTTCTGATAAAATTATTATGAAATCATTTAATTGTTACCTAAATATTAGTAAAAACGCTCCCATTGATATAGAGTGAACTCTTTAACCATACCAAAGCCACAAACGTTTTAGTAAAAAAAAATTCCATAAATTTTTTTAACGCTTTACATTCACGCCTGTAGAAATATTTCATGGTTGTTGACAGTGTGTCTTTAAGCAGAGGCGTGGCTCATTTGACTGAACCGATGAGAGAAAAGTTACAACGACACAATAAGTCTGTGATTTGCGTTAGACGTCGCATACTCTGTGAGTATAAAAACCTTAGAGCATAGATAACAACTAGAGAGCTGATTGCCTATCCCATTCCATGCTGTGAAGTGATTCCTAGATCTAATAACAATAAGCTGTTGATAGGCGCCGAGCGAAACAAGTTTCATAATTATTACTACTTAGCGGTGAGCATGTTGTATTTAAATATCACTCACATTTAGAGAAGCATATGTAGAATGATTCGCTGTCACATATTACCAGCATCCATCTATTCTCGTTCATTTTTGTGTAAAATAAGAATTTTTTTACATGTTCTGTTTACATTGTCTTGGCATTTTCGTTTTCCAGTAATTTAAAGAATGAAAAAATATAAATAAGTTGTGTATTGATTGTAAAAAATCTCATTTATCAAGGTCTTCACAGAGGGATATCGCAACATAAATTATTTTGTAGCGGTTTTCGTATATTTTGCCTATCGCTAGATGTAGGTTTCACTACAAAGGCACCAAGCTATCTCTAGTTATCCATGCTCTAAGGTAAAAACCAAGAAGCATACCTGCATTGAAACAATATGATAAAAAACAATGTTTGCTAAAAATCCGTGACGCTAACCACACCGACTTTCATTACACCCCTATACATCTAAGTGTGGGGAAATCATATAGTAATTTTTACTTTATGATCTCTGAAACAGTTGTACAAAGAAATTTCGTGACTGTATCTATTTTTCTTTTAATACTTCATTGCTATGTAGATGTCTGTCGGAGAAAACTACAGACAGAGAAACTACTGTGTTTTGTTCTTTCATCGTTATGTCGTATTGTGGTTCATTCATATTTATTTCTGTTTGTCCTTTTGCCAAAGCAGGCCTCAAATCTGAGTTGTCTGCCGTGGGCTTCTTTTTATTTTCTTATATGGCTGCCGTTACTTTATATGACTTAATTCCACTTTTGGAATAGTATGTCGTATTGTATCATGTGGACTAAGGCATACTATGATTATTTATATATTTTTTCTACTTACTTTAGTTTTATATGGCAAACATCTGCATCGCAATGGAGTAGGTTCAAAAAAACAAAATCCGGTCATTTTTACAGTGCAGTAACTCGAGTAGGTAGACTTGCTGTGCAAACGTGACACAGCTTTCACGATTCACCCTCCTGTTCTCAGGTGCGATTCCGGGGAAATCAGCAGGGAGTGTTTGAACGCAATTACGAGCGGTGAGCTGCAGTCGTAGCCAGGCCCATCGCTTCTAGTAAACCCGTCCACGTGATAGTTTCGTAATCTCCCGGGGTTAGCCCAGGCAGTGGTTAATTAGCAGAGGGATTACTGCCGTAATGGCCAAGCTGGCAGCTGACTGGTGCCCGTGTAGTTCGTGCGTGACTCTTATTGGCGGGCGTGTGTTCGCCGTGTTTACGTGTTTCCTCTGATAACCACACGAACATCTGCTACACAAAACTATTCGTGCGTTATTTTCGCGAAAATGTATACTTCACGGCCATGACAACTAGTCATCCCGTGAGGGGAAGAAGCTTGGCGCTAGTAGTTAGTAGACACGTCACAGGGAGGGGAAATGTACTGCACCTGACAGTGGAGACGTAGCGGCGAAAACAGAGAAACACAGATAATGTAACGACTTAAGGGCGCGGTCTACTGCAATTTTCATTACAATTTTTTTGTTCTTATTTGTACCAGATATTTTTTTTTCTTATTTTAGATACAAAATGTGACTAAATTTGGCTCTCATGAAATTTTTTTATCTCTCATAGTTTTCGCGTAGTGGCTTGTTAAAGTCATATTTTGCATGTTTCCGTTTTAACGACTACACTAAAACCAACTGATATACCAAAATGAAAAAAATTCACAGTGGATGAAGACCTTGCAGGCTACAATGTCATGCTCATAAAATTGAAGAATAAAAATTATTTGTATTTTTTTAAAAATGTTTATACTAAAAATAAACATTAAAAAATATTCAATATTTTTTTTTAAATACAAATAATTTCTATTCTTTAATTTTACGAGCATGCCATTGTAGCCTTCAATGTCTTTCCAAGGTGATATTTTTTTAGTTTGGTATATCAGTTGGTTTTAGTGTAGTCGTTAAAACGGAAAAATGCAAAATATGACTTTAACAAGCCATTATGCGAAAACTGTGAGAGATAAAAAAAAATTTACAAGAGCGAAATTTAGTCACATTTTGTGTCTAAAATACAAAAAAAATATCTGGTACAAATACAAAATAAAATAATGATGACGAAAATTGCGGTAAGCCGCGCCCTTAATGAAAAGCAGGACAGGCGTGCGAAGGAGGCTTGAATTCTGGCCGTATCGTATTTCTTTATAGTGCAGACTTTCTTTCCCACAACTGCAGTTTTTTAACTTCCCGACAGGTATATTAGTTACACTTTGTATAAAGATAATGCACACTTTTTTCGCGACGTTCCCAGTAACTCGAGCTGTGTCAGACCAACCATACCACACCAAGAAGTTATATTTGAACATTTTCAGTTCATATCTACACGCTGGCTGTCTTTGACACAGTATTATGGCCGGTGCTGTGGTGCGCCATACCAGTTGCACGCGGTCTTCAAGGACAACACAGTGGTAGTTCACATTTTTCCCGCGGGACTAGTTGTTGTGGTTTAGTAGAAGAAACTTGTTTCAATGTACATTTAGTAGATCACTGCGTCGTGGTCCGTGGCTGAACTTTTTTAACATTCTGCGCCTCGGGAATCTATCTGCACACCACAGACTTGTGGTTTCGCCATGTTCTGATTGGCTCAGTCTCTGCTCAAAGACACGGTGCGAATAACCATGAAGCACGGCTGAAGAAGAGCACATAAGGCACTGAATCAAGTTGGAGTGAAGTTGTTTTCGCAGAAATCAGAGGTCACGAAAGTATTAGATGTTATCTAGCAACTCAACACCTCCACGTGGCCACAGAATAAATAATGCTATTTAATTATTCCGTGACATGGCTTCGTAGAGCGAGATCTGCACTTGTTTCAACCAGTCGACAGTTCACGTAGATATAAACATAGTATTGTTTTAATATGGAGGAAATATACTTATTGTTTGCCACAGAACATTTAATCGAGTTTGTTTTCTAAAGTGTACCAAAAATGTAAATATTTTCACACAAATCCTTTATTTACAGCATTTTTAATACAACATTACGTTTTAAAAATGTTTTCATTACTTTTAGAATGTATGTCATGTCTTATTCCAGTGTAAATTGCTTAGTTTCAGTAAGTTTGTCAGTTTTCGTTGGATGTTTGATACCATTTCCGAATATTTTTGAATTTGACATGGCTTTGTTGGAACATTTTCAATTGGAGGAGTATTAACGTGCACAAAAATAACAGTATTTGTAGCAAACCAAAATTATGAATTTTCACACGTGAACAGCCTTTACTAAGTCTCCGACTCAGGAATGTGTTTAGTTACGTCGAGCTCGTATGTAATGTTGTAAGCGTGGCTCGGTGCAGTTTCTATTGTTCGGCTCGCACCCGCAGCGGACAACCAGCGAACATTTATCATCGCCAGGGAGCAGTTGAGGCATTAGCGATAATTGTCACTAGAACCGGCCATCCAACTGCGGGCTCTTTTGTTCGCGCCCAGTGACGACCTGTTAGGCGGGAGAGTGAGCGGTGAGGGGGTTGTAAACTTGCAACCCTCTCGCGCGCAGTAATACACTTGGAGCCACCGCCCCTTTTGTCTGTATCTGCGCCGTCTTCCTGAGTGTGTGTGTTTGTGGCAACACTGGCTGACGCTCTCGTGGCGGGGTAAATGTGATTGCAAGTGATTTCTCTCGTCGCTCTCTGTCCGTCTTTATACACCTCACTCCTTTCTTTTACCTTCGTCCTACAGTCTCTATGATATGAAGGTGGGCGGTCCTAACCCATCTGCCACATCGCTAAGCTCGTCATTTCCTTGAGGGGTGGAAGCTTCCTCGCTGTGCTGTCAAACGTACTCAGTTTGTGAAAAATATATTCATCGTGATACAATAAAAATACGCCCGGCTATACAGGATGAGTAAGGACGGAGTGTTATTAATTTCGTGTGTTGATAGCTCACAAAAAAATATGTTTTCAACTTGTCCTGTAAGGCCTAGTTTACACCAACGATAACATTGCTAATAACACATGTTTTCAACAAAGTTATGTCAATATTGTAAAACTGCTTGAAAATTGTTGACAACATGTTATCAACATTTTTGCCAACATTCTGTTATTAACTTTGTTAATATTTATAACATTTGTTGCCAACATTTTGTTGATAACATTTGCTAGCAACGAAAGTTATGTATTTTAGAAACATGTTAATAACGTTGTTACCAACAATGTTGATAACGTTATTTTCCCGACCCATTCTAGGGCGGTCTAGTTTATATCAAAGTATATTGGTAACAAATGCTACTAGTAATGTTATCAGCAATGTTGTAGGCAAATAGTGTACCGTAGCTTAGGATTTGTTGATAACATTTTTAACTAACATTTTGTAAGTAACATTGTTACTGTTATTTTTTTGGTGTAAACTGACCTTAAGAAAAAATTGGGGGAGAAATTCTACCCGAAAATAAACTTTCAAATTTCAATTTACTTAAAATTTCAAAAGGTACTAAATATTAAATAGTGAAACTTTATTCAGTGTCTTATAAATAACTTTACTTCATTCTCAGTAATATATTATTTTAATACCATGAGCCAATCATTGTTGGAATGAGGCATGAGACATTTCTTCGGCTTCTTACTTCGGAACACTTCACTATAATTCATCTTCTACTATAGAATATTAAACAGGCGAAGAAGAAGAATTAAGGAGTTCGTCTTGTTGAAAATTGCTAGAGTTAGCTGTTTTCGAGAAAATCTAATCTAAACTTATTGTGTATGTTGAAACATATGCGACTTCAATGCAAGGCGTGTTGCGATTATATTGTTGCGACGCATTACTCATCCAAGATACGTCACACAAAAAGTGTAAAAGTAGGTGCATAGTACTGCAAAGCAGTTGCTCTCTGTGGACGAGGAAGCTAAACTATTAAAATAAAAAAAACACAAGTTTATTGAAATGTTGACTAAGTTTTACAAAATCGTACGTCAATATATACCCTCTGATAACTGAACATAAACTGCTTTTGTCGAATGAATGCCACCTAACAACAACACAAGCAGATAACCCACGAAATGATGAAAAAAAATATTATTAGTGATAATACAAAACCTGTCAGTTGGTGTGTAGACAGTGAAAAATGTATTTTTACAAATAACAAGGGTTTTCTTCGCATGTCCTCTCACTCTTCCTCCCACCACCTCTCACTCTCCATATATGCAGGGTGAGTCGGGAGGAAAGGTTCATGCATTGAGGGGTGATAGTACTGGTGATTCTGAACAAAATGTTTCTAATAAACATATGCCCGTTTCTTAACCGTTTCAGAGAAACCTAATGAAAACAACAAGGAACAGGATAAGTACGGGTGACGGTAAATCACGCTACTGTTATCTTATGTTGTGTGTAATTTTGTACATTTACACACGGTGGCGCTCTAAGCATGGTGCAGTTGTTTACCTCAGTCTACAGTCCTGCAGTACTTGCCCTAGTATTGAGAACTACAGTGTTGTTACATGTACACTGAATACAGTTCAGTGTAGTCACAGGTCTTCACACATGCAGAGTATGCTGACATGATGTTTGTCCATGGTTTCTCCGATGGGAATTCCAGAGCCGCTGTTCGTGAGTACAAATGACGATTTCCTAATCGCAGTTCCAGATAGCAGGGTGTTTAGCAGGGTGTTTGCAGGATTGCGTGACCGTGGTACGCTTCCCAGCGTAAAAGTTTTATCCGAACGTCCCGTACAACAAGCTCCTATTGAAGTTGAGAACATTCTTCAGATAATAGAACGCAGCCCAACAACTATCTCGAGACGAATTGCTGCTCAACTTCAGCTCATATCAGCAACACAGCAGCTGTCTATCAGAACAGCAAAATGCATTGAAGTTGGTGGTGGAGTGTTTGAACATGTTTTGTGAGGAAATGTACACAATTAAACAAAACATACTATAACAGTATCGTGATTTACCATCACGTGAACATTTATCGTTCCTTGTTGTTTTCATCCGGTTTCTCTGAAACTGTTAAGAAATGGGCATATGTTTATTAGAAACATTTTGTTCAGAATCACAAGTACTATCACCCCTCAAAGCATGTTCCTTTCCTCCCGACTCAACCTGTGTATGTATATATATATATATATATATATATATATATATATATATATATATATATATATATATATATATACACACACACACACATACACACAAATTGGATAATTTTCCACATCACAGTTTTCTTCAATTGAACTGTTTTCGTGATCTTAACAAGAAAATTTGCAGAGGGTTTGCACCACTAGGTGACGTGTTTTGATGGATACAAGACATTTCTATGGAATGTTTCTGCGTCTAAAAAATAACCATGGTAACATAATAGGACTAACAACTAGAAAATGACAAACAAAACCACTAAAAATAATTAGCCCACAAAAGTTTGTAAATCATTAATAATCATTCCGTCTTTACAGCGGACATGTCCCATTACAAGCTGCTTGACCAATAGTTAGATACCTGCACTGTCATTGGTCGAGCTGGAAGTTGACAGGTGCCGTTTTGTGTTGTCCTCTTTGTCTTCGTCTATTATGGCTGCCATATTCGTGCACATTGTTTACTCTTTGTCTATTTTATTTGCCTTTTCTTATTTTTTATTTCCATTACACAGGCTGTCCAGAAACGACGACATAATAATCACACCACGCGAATCCTGGGCTAAATTGAAAAATAAACCTTAGTGACAGAATGTTGTGCTATGACATTATCCCATGCGGAATGTGGCAACATAGCACTGCACTTAGTCCGCTCTTGCGCTCCACAGATATCTTACTATCTTACTACTTATGTTCTGACCCTGCATGTTATAGGACGCAGGCTAAAACCCAAAGCAGGCCAAACATGAATCAACGTTTACTTGATGTAACATACGTAAAATAATACGTGACGTTTAAGAGGTGACTTTTTCCGTGCTGGGTTGCCATATTTTGCATGTTAAACGTTTTGCTACTTATCGTTTCATCTTCAATTTACCCCAGAATTCGCGTGGTGTGATAATTCGGTGATTGTTTCAGGACAGTTTGTACACCGACAGTACTTCTATTTCGGAATTATTTGCACGTTGTTGACTACAGTCATTTTTGGCTTATTTTGTGTGTCTATTGTTTCTTTGTTGCTCGCTTTCTCGCGACTAGGCCTTTACGGTTTTCTGCGATTCAATAACATTTGAAAACAATGGCATACATCTGGCAAAACACATAAGATCACCCTATTTTCTCCACGTGAAGAGGTAAGGTATTCTAGACTATACGTGGCAACCCTGGCAGACCACTCCGCCCATTCTCCTCCTGAGACCTGGCAACACTTTGCTCCGACCTCTCGCCAAAGTGGCTTGCCTGGTTTTTCTTCCACTGCTGCCAACCTGCCAGACCCAGCACTCCTCCTTCCTGCAGGTCTCATTAATCTCCTGGCGCGGTCAAGAAGGCTGCAGACACAGGTTGGTAACCACGTGCACGCCGGTACTACCAACCTCTGACACTCTCAGGCCACGTTCATGAGCACTCGTTGCATCAACCATTAGAAATACACAATCAAATAAATGTTTTCTCTCTTAAAAGTTTCCACTTGTGATCTCCGCGAAGATGCAAGAATATGACAGATCCCGAAACGTCGCGTCAAGGTCGTCCAAAGAAAACTACTATGTTCTTCGGTGTCGTTATTGTTGTCACGTGATCATTCTATCTAATGTGTCTCGTGTGTAACCTTGCACACTAAATAACTTTCCCTGTCACAAAGCAAAGATGGTTTTAATATAAGCCACTGAAACGTAGATTTACCGCAAATAAGATTTTTGTTTAATGTGTAAACTTTGAAACGATATTTTAATTTCTACGTGGGAAAAAAATTCCAACATAAACCTTGTCTTACAAAAAAAAAAACACAAATTTCCCTACTTCAGAACTTACATTGAACTGCCTTAGTATCAACACAATTATTTGCTCATATATCTGTACATATAAACAAAATATTTTCTTTGCTCAGAGTTTCTTTCCAGTTGTTCGTATTCAAAAATAATTTGTTTTGTGGCTAAGAAATTTTTTTTTAAACTTTATCTTCTTCTCAGTAATTGTGTGTGTTATCTCAGATTTAAGTGATTTTTGTTCGTTCGCCGTTTCTGAAAATATGGAATTTTTATTTATATCTGTGATTCAGCCTGATTCCGTAAGTTTTTGTATCCATGTCAATCATAGGCAAAACTTGGTTCTGTTCTTTCTTTTTTAACCTTGTCTCGTTCCTTTTTTTTTTTTTTTTTTTTTTCGGAAACTGTGTTGTATTTGTCTTTATCCAAAAGTATTTCTTTCATTATAAATTCCATGATTTATTTATTTTAATCGTACTAAAAAAAATTAATCGCATTTTAATGAATTTTTGTAAACTTATCATACAAACACGTCATAAGGTTTCTGTGGACTAAATGTATTCCAAACTTCTTAAGAACGTGTACCATGAATAGTAATTATGTAAATAATGTTGGATGCACTTTTAGTTATAAATGCACGTGGTTTATATGTTTACTATAAGACATTATAAACTACGTATGAGGTAAAGTTATAGCAGTTAGAGCAACGGAAAAATGCTTAAATAATTTGGTTCAACTAAAAGTTTATAAGTTTGTATCTTATGAAACAAATACTTTCAGAAATCCTATAAATTTTAATGAGTAACATAAAAATCTTTGAAAAGTAATTTATTCGCTGAAAAAAGATAACTATAATATTGCATCCAGGATGAAAACAATTATCCAGGAAGTAAAATAGAATATTGCTGGACAGGTGAAGGCACGTTTGGCCACGCATATGAGTATAACAATATTGTTTCTTGTATCGATGTGTATGTGAATATGGAAATATAAAAATACACTACGTGAATGAGAGAAGGCCGGAGTGAAGGTTAGGTCGACTGCTCGACTAACGAGACATGGATGATGTGAGGTGAGGAGAGTGTGGAGCAGCAGTGGAATGTAAGAAGTGGGAGAAGTAGGAGTTCCCGGAGAAAATCCGCCGGCCAACGACAACGTCCGTTAGATTTCCCACATCCGAAAAATCAGGGAATCGAACCCGAATCGCCTAGGTGGGAGGCGAGAGGTTTAACCCCCTCGACCAACGTGGATCTATGTAAGGATGGACGTTGCTTGTAATGATACTAAAGTAGAAAAAAGCGAGAATCCATTGCGAAAAGTAAATAATATAGCAAGACACTGAAAAACACGGTGATTATAGCATTGTGTTGTACAGACGACCTGTACAACTTACCTGTACGATAGTTGTAACAATTTTATTTCATTTGTGTTATATTTTATTTTTGTCTGTGTCTTTGATTGATACAAAGGAGCTAGAGTCACAATGAGTTAGAGTCTAGGAACTTTTAAAAAAGCTCTGAACTTGATGACGATAAAAATAAGGGGATAAAAAATATTATATGAATATATATACATATATGAGTACAGACATACATATATACATACAGACATACATGTATTTGATATACCACGTTTTTAAAACATATTACTGCAAAATTTAACACACACACGACTAATAAATTAGGAAAAAAATTAAAATATATATTAAGCAACCTTCAAAAACACATTAACATATTTAAATATTTTATAAAAGTAGTTAAAAGATTACAAGATGAGAAAAACGTGGCGTACATGCGATCCTTGTTTAGTTCACAAAAATCACTAACAATTTTATTGCACAGCAAATGAAACGAGCTGTTGCATAAGTTTTATCAACGACAACTTCTCTGTGCACTCCTTGCTATTATCTGTTATATGCACCCCACTATTTTTAGAATTAACACATCTAAGAAACATTTTCATTACGTTTATCATCTTATTCTTTTCAGTCCGTTTAAGAAACGTGGTATGCTATTTTCCATATAATATTAACTGTGTTAATAATTTCGGAAAGTGTTCATGTTTTATTATTGTATTAAGGCTACTCCTGCTACATGTTGCTAGAAGAGTTGTTGCTACAATGGCCTGATGGGTAGGCAACACGTGTGACGCTGTAATACAGCCAGCGTGTGTTTATCTTCGGGTGAAGGGCGTGGTGCTTACCCACTAGGTCATTGTAGCTACAACTGTTATCTAGGGTGTGTGGTGTGTTCCAGAGGTTTACAACAAAACTGATATTTTTGTCTGATTGCGTCACACTGGAATGGAATCAAACATCGTTGCATGTCGCAACACAGAGTGAACTGACATACTTCACATGGTAGATGCGCGTAGGACGCAGCACAACTACGTTCTATCACATATCTTGGTTTTCTTACTTCACGTACAGTATTTTATTCCTCTGATGCACGTGCTTTTCTTAATATTCCACAAAACAGTATTTTCGGACTGTACCTTGAAGGGCTTCTACAGTGCTAAATATTTGTGCTTCAACACAAGTTTCATTTACCAAATGTCTCCTTACCCTGTCTGCAATCATCTAGAAAAATTATGTAACATGTTTATGAAGCTTAACAAAAAAAATAAATGTTTGTAAGAGTCAGTGTGGGTAAAAAATATACGGAAATATAAGGAAACATTAATTGCTCTAGTGTAATTTCTTCCGGTATAAATATTTGTGATACATTTCTGTTTTGGGACAGATACGTTTAATAAGAAATTTTTTTTCAATTTCCTCTTTATAAACTTGGCGCTTCAGGGAAAACATATGAATATTCGTATTCTGTATTTCATGTCCCTTAGTTATCAGGAAGTATAGAGAAATACAGCTAATGTTCGTGATATTTCTCTAATAGAGAAAAGTGATGCTCGTATAAAGTTTAGCGTTTTCTATTTGCCAAAGATTAATTATTTATTTTAAATCTCAATAACATATAGTCTGCATGTGTGAGTTCCTTAGTATTTACCGAAAAAAAAAATACTTTCTGGCTGGTCAATTTTATGTTCTAGTGTATGCCTACAGACTTGCACGTAAGGGTTTCTGACTTTTTGAATAAGTCAGAAAGTTTATTTGTGAGCGGGAACAAAGACTAGAAGTTTTATGGACGCTGCTACTTTTAGCGGTTGCCGGGCGTACTTACCTTGTGTTACGGCATAATGGACTCAGAAGTTCTTACGCCCTGCTGCGTCATGAGGAATTCATGTAATGCCCTACGTGTAGGAGAGGCTTCCAGAGAGTATTTTCCTGCGGGAAAGCCATGGTCTTTCGGAAAAGCCCGAAAGTAAATGACAGGATAAAACGCAATTTGCGATAGGAATGTAGAGCAGCAGAATGAAGACAACTACAATTCGTGTACAAAACCTGAATAAAGGTAATAGTAGGGTAACTTTTATACGAAATTTCTTTTAAAAATCTAGTTAACGTAAAGTAAGTAACCATCCAATTTTGTAAACCAAATATAAGATAAATTTACTAAAAATATACGCAAAAATACTAATGAATTTTATAAATAAATTTGAACAGAAAAATTAAATAAATTTATTGAGACAGAAAAATAGGATTTTTTTTATATTTTCCCTGACAAAATACGTTTGTGATGGAAATGGTTTTGTTGTTTCAAAATATAAAATGGTTGTGAAAGTAATTTATTTTTCAAATGTTTTGGTTTGTGTGTATAAGTGCGCTACGGAATTAAAGCGAGCTATGAACGTGTGACGCCGGGATAAAAGAAAATAATTTATATTAAGTATTGGTAAGAAACATTCGCGTAGCAAAATTTTACAACCGTTGGGCTGCGAAATATGTATAGCTTAAAATTATGAAAAAGAAAGAACGTTTGTGTAATTCTAACAAATTGTTTAAACATTAAAAACGTGTATGCACTTGGTGTAAAAGCTTTCAATAGGAATTCACCGAGCATGTAATAAACATGCATAGGTTTCTATGTGACACAAATAAAGTCTGTCCATAAAGTCATGGTGCAGTTTTGACCGGATGGTGCACTTTTGACATGTCATAGAAAAGCAACAAAAAAGATATTTATGTGAAAAATTAATTAATTTAAACGAGAATTCTCCAAAGTTTCTGTGATATTATGTGCACGTGAGTGGGAACACAGTTGATGAAGCAACATCAGGAACTGCGTACAGCAGCGAATCAGCCGTGTATCATTACTTCACTGAGTATGAATGTGGATATAGTAATTTTTGTCCGTAAGCAGTTCATGTTATTAAAGAGTGTGTATTGCATCCCGAGAAATATTTTACACGTAAATCCTTATTTCAAGATATCGTCTCAGCCAAAATGGCATCTAAAAACCACCATCTTTCGTAGTCCAAGTGTGTTCCAGGCTACTGTCGTAACTTTTCGTAGGTCCTCTTAATTGCAACTTTACGCGTACGTAGGTCCTCGTAATTGCAACATTACGCATACGTAGGTCCTCGTAATTGTAGCTTTACGCGTACGTAGGTCCTCGTAATTGCAACTTTACGCGTACGTAGGTCCTCTTAATTGCAACTTTACGCGTACGTAGGTCTTCGTAATTGCAACTTTACGCGTACGTAGGTCCTCGTAATTGCAACTTTACGCGTACGTAGGTTCTCGTAATTGTAACTTTACGCATACGTAGGTCCTCTTAATTGCAACTTTATGCGTACGTAGGTCTTCGTAATTGCAACTTTACACGTACGTAGGTCCTCGTAATTGCAACTTTACGCGTACGTAGGTCCTCGTATTTGCAACTTTACACATACGTAGGTCCTCGTAATTGCAACTTTACACGTACGTAGGTCCTCTTAATTGCAACTTTACGCGTACGTAGGTCCTCGTAATTGCAACTTTACGCGTACGTAGGTCCTTGTAATTGTAACTTTACGCATACGTAGGTCTTCGTAATTGCAACTTTACGCATACGTAGGTCCTTGTAATTGCAACTTTACGCGTACGTAGGTCCTCGTAATTGCAACTTTACGCGTACGTCTCTCTCGTGAGTTTATTTTATTAGAATGTGAATTTGAGGATGTCTTTCGTTGCTGCGTGTGTTACGTTCCTGCCGTTTTATTCCAGACCTCTTTGAAATGCTGATTAGTGCTGTCGAACTTAATGAAGAACTGCGATTATCAGATGGCATATTTTTTACGTATTTACTTTTTTTTTTTAATAATAGGAAAAGGTGCGTATTATACGAACGCAGGAATGGAAGTTCGATTCGGTATGCTTTTAAGAAACTTTTTCTTTTCGAAATAGTTTCATGTAAAGTATATTGATTCAATAGTTAATTCATAAATAAGCTAAGTGTCATTATTAAATTAAAAAGAGCATTTAAAATTAATTATTTTCCTTACTGCAAGCACACACACAAGGACATTTGTAGTTATACAATGAATTTCTTTGTCAACTTTATATCCAAGGAATTTCTTTTTATAAGCGTACATTTTGTATCAGTGTACTTTTTGTCTATTTTATAAATGTGGTAGTTATAATACTGATATAGTTAAATAACTATTTCACAACTCTATTTCTCCTTTATTTCATTGCTGTACAATACTGTGTTACATATGTTCAAAGTTTCAAGCACTGAACTCACCGAGAGGTCAGATCGAAATTTTTGCAGAATTATTACCGAAAAAACAAAGAGAAATAAAAGAGAGATAATAAAATCGTGCTAAAACGTAGCATGAGCTAATTACTTGGCATCGTGCAACTCGACAACCTCCTGCTTGAGCCTGTTATACTGAATGGTAACGGACAGAAGGACATAGCGATGTGTGTATGGACGTGTTCCAGGTTCCTGACATTTTGCTACCTGGCCGCATTCAACTGTTGGCTGCTGTTGTGTCCTGTCACTCTGAGTCACGACTGGCAGATGGGCTCAGTACCACTTGTCACATCACTGGCTGACGCGCGCAATGTCTGGACTTTCCTCTTCTTCGGCTGCTGCCTCGTGCTGGCCTTCAGGGGCTTGCTCGACTTCGAGGTGAGTCCCCCTATCTATCCTCAGTAGGTCCTTGTCTGTCTGCTGGCCTTCAGGGGCTTGCTCGACTTCGAGGTGAGTCATCCTATC